>JAOXYD010117468.1:0-11292 GCA_028565735.1 Pinacopodium congolense | reverse complement strand
TCCATAATATTCCCTTATACTATTTAATCACATAAAAAAGTACACTCAATATATAAAATAGATATTATAGATCCCATGTAATTATGCACTTTAATTAACATAAAAAATTTAGGGTCAACCATATTTGTATTCCTAAACCTTTTATTATTTTCTCAATTAAGTCTTATACCTTTGAAACTTTCTATTGAATTCCTATACCTATGCAGATTAATCAAAGGCAATCTTTATAAGACTTAATTGGGAAAATTATAAAAGGTTTAGGATTTAATTGGGAAAATTATGAAAAATTTAGGACTATAAATATTCAGGATAACCTTATTTATAGTCTTAAACCTTTTAAAAAATTTCAAATTAAATCTTAAACCTTTCACAATTTTTACAATTAAGTCCTATAAGAACTGCCTTTGATTAATCCGCATAGGTATAGAACTTCAATAGGAAGTTTTAAAGATATATGACTCAATTGAGAAAATGGTGAAAGGTTTAGGATTACAAATATAATTATCCCAAACAATGTATCATACAATATCCAATAATCTATGATTTCACATATCTCACATTTAAAGATATACATAAAATCATATCGTATTCACGTAGTACACAACAACTACAAAATAAGAGTGCATTCTATTTAATCCTTTACCTAGTATCTGTAAAATTAAAATTTCCTACTTGGATCCTAGCTTTCATTTTAATCTATCACTAGGATCTAGATATTACAGATATTGTCAAAATTCAAATAAATATAAAAATATTGAATACCTTTTATTCTATTCCATTATTGTTTTACCAATATTACAATTCTATGCTTACTCAATTACTATTTCTAGTATTACTAATATACTATTTTATTAACCTAATCTTCTTTTATTATTAACTTAATAACATGTTTATTAATAAATTCCTATTTTACCTTTACCTTGTCTCTTCCCTAGCTCTCTCTCTCTCTCTCTCTCTCTCTCACGTTTGGCAATTTCTCTCCATCTTATCTATCTCTCTTGATAATTGTCTATCTCATCGACAATAATGCCATTTTGATGACAACTTTTTCTGACAATGCCAATTTTTTAAAGCAACATTAATTTTTCATGGCAAATCATACTACCTACTAATAAACCTTCATAACCACACAAATAGCATACATAGGAAATCAAATCTTTATTATAAGATGTAATAAATATAGAATATACTCATCAGAGATGAAAAAGATTTCCAATAATATATAGGAGATTAGCTAACTCAAATGTTGTAATGAATCAAGATCTGAGAACTAACAAGAAGAACTACAACATAAGAACAATGGAATAATAATTAGCGAGAAAATAGCTAACTAATGGTGGAAGCACTTACTGGCATCAATAAGAACTTCTAATGAAAAAATGGAAAAATTAAGCAACATTAATGTTAGGGGTGAATTCTATAGTGTTTTTAGATGTTATTTTTTGTATATTTACCCATATTTCAGTGCATAATTGTTCAATTAATATTTAGAAATGTTTAATTTGTAAATAATTGAAGCAATGTGTAAAAAGGAATCAAAATCATCGAAGTCTGGACCATCAACGGCAGCTTAGCAACGCACCATTAATGGATCCACAAACCACTGTAGAAGAAGTAAAAAATAGACAACTAACGGCAGGCTGTTCATCCTTCAACGACGCCGTTGTAATTCGGTGCACACCGCCATTATAAGGTGTAAATACGGTTTTTCAGTAGATTCTTCAACAATTGCAGCTTGTCTTCTTCCTCCACTTGTAGCTGCTCCATTCCTATAAATAGAGGGCCTCTCCGGACATTTTAAGCATGGGATTTAGGAGTTAAACAACTTTGTTTTAGTAGTTTTTCATATCAAAGTAGTTTTTAGGTTGTTTTTCATTTCAATCTTTTGTAATTTGAATTTTTTAGGTTATCTATTTGTTTCAGTAGCTGTAATTACGTAGTTCAGAGTTAGATAACCATCTGGAGATGTGATTTGATCCATTTTAAACTCTTAATTTGGAATATTATTGTTGCTATTTTAAATTAATCAAAGTATTGTTACTTAAGTTATATTTATTATGTTCTTTGATTAATTTCTGTACTTAATGTTAATGTTCAGTTTAACTGGGTTGTTAAATGTGTTTATGGATGATTCATTATGGTAATTGATTGTTAACGCATGATTAGTGAGTTAATCTTTGTTTATTGAATGCTTAATGTTTGTCCTAGACAGATCACTGAGGATATTATCATCAGATAATCTAGGATTCGACAATCTCTACCTATGTGATTAGAAACATTAATAAACAACGTGATTTAAATAAGTGAAATAACTAAAGACTTGGTTAATCATGATGGTAGATTAAGATAATTTATTACTAGAATTCCTGAACTTTATACCTATTACCTAAGTCTGAAGCATAACCAAACCTTAGGATAAGAGCAATAGAGATAAGTCAGTGTCTTAACTATAACACTGGCTTGATTTAGTGAGGATCCTAGATTAAGTATCACCGATCCATCAATTAAATCATCAACCACCAAAGCTTAACTAAATAATTTAGGAAAAGCAATCTGTGACTCTTTTACAATTGATTGGAAGTTTTCTAGGCTTTTTAGATTAACTTTTAGTTATTTATTTTCTTAAATCATAAAGCTGAGTGTGCTCTATATAATTATAATACGATTGACCTAGTACTTACATCATATAAAATTCTTTATGGGATCGATACTCGAAGTCTTAAATATACTTCACTTTATTACTTGATTTGACCGGTACTTTTGTCGAAAAGTTGGTCTTAAATTAATTATTAAGCTATGCGTTGAAAGATAGATTAATTTGAGCTAATTTTTTATGGAGCCAATCGTAATTAATTAATAACAGTAGTTCTCTAATAGTCCAATAATCGCATCAAATTCCAATAACAGCTTCAACACTAGCGATAATGAATATAGGAAATAAAGAGGATGAAAATTATGAGGAAATATTAGGTGTTTAGTGAACAATGGAGTAGAAGAAGTGGGTGAGATGAATGATTAAAATAAACACTAGTGTTTAATAGTTTAGGCTTAGTCAGAGCTTATCACTTATAAATGCTACAATTCTTCCCCTTTTTATAAAAATACATCCTTCAAATTAACTATGTACTTAAAGATTTAAATAGATGTGGATATTGACACCACATATCATCCTCCACCTCCTATGTAGCTTCTTTAAGAGAATTGTGATGACTTCATAAGACTCATAACATCAGAATCTCACAGCTCCTCAATTTCCTAATTTGTCTTTCTAACATCTCTACTAGATTCTCTCTATAAGTCATATCCCTTGCCATCTCAATCTTAGGCTTTGATATAACATGACTCAGATTTGATTGATGCCATCTCAATACAGATACATGGAAAACATCATAAATTTGAGATAACTTTAGAGGTAAGTCTAATTAATAAACCAATAGCTCAATATGTTACACATTCTCATATGATCTAATATTTTTCAAATTCAACTTCCCTGTGTTACGGAATCGAACAATCCCCTTCCAAAGTGATTCCCTCAGATATACCATATCACCAATCTCATATTTCGTCTCACAATGATGTTGATCTACATAGCTTTTTTTTATCTATCCTGAACTACCTTTAGGATTTTTATCACCATATCAATCTTCCTTATGATCTATTAAATCAACTCCAGGTCCTCTAATAGTCTAACATCCTCAACATTCCAACATACTAAATCCTTGTGTCATCTACCATACAATACCTCAAAAGATGTCATGCCAATGCTATAATGGTAGCTATTGTTGTAGGGAAACTCCATTACAGGAAAATAGTGATCCCAATCTCTCTCAAAATTCAATACGCATGACCTTATCATACTCTCCAATGTCTAAATAACACACTTTGATTGCCCATCCATTTGAAGGTAAAAATATGTATTTAAATTCAGCCTTGTACCTAAGGCTGACTATAGACTCATCTAAAATTAGGAAGTCTAATGTGGATCTTGATTTGACACAATGAATATTCCACTCTATGCGATCTCACTATATGATAAAAATATAACTTAACCAATTTGTCTAATGAGTATGCCTATTAAACCATCAAACTATTTGCAATAATTTAAATTAAATGTCTTCATCGAGTCCTTAGTAAAGTTACCATACCCAATTCCATGATCGTAACACCAAAGATCTCAACTTTCCTATTGGAACCTGATGTATAACCTTAACCTGTTGATAAGTTAAACATCTCGCTACATTCTCAACTATATCATTTTTCATCATTAACCAATAATAACTAATTCTAATATATTTTTATCGAGTCAGGGTGTGTTTTGGATGGTGCACTTTAAGCCTCCTTAAGAATCTCCTCATGCAATATATCTACATAAGGTACAAATACTTATCTTTTAATCACCATCACTCTATTCGATCTCACTGAAAATTAGGC
The DNA here is from genome assembly GCA_028565735.1 of Pinacopodium congolense. Classification (NCBI taxonomy): domain Eukaryota; kingdom Viridiplantae; phylum Streptophyta; class Magnoliopsida; order Malpighiales; family Erythroxylaceae; genus Pinacopodium; species Pinacopodium congolense. Next base: position 6,861 of record JAOXYD010117468.1, on the reverse strand, counting down.
TTCTTTCCTTACTAAATCCTTTCCATCATCCACATCAAATATGAATCTTGAGTTTGTGTCCCATTAATTCTATCTTGTAAATCTGGTTGAATTTGTAAAGTAGCTAATAATCTAGCTACATTATCAACCTCTAACTATGCATAAAAAACTTTTAACTCCACTAATAATGTCATATTATATTAACATAAAATGGCTAATGTATCTAAGTTTTTCTTACTTAAGGCATCTATTTTTATATTAGTCTTTCCCAAATGGTAAGATATGATGCAATCATAATCCTTTAGTCCTTTATCCACCCCTTTTATCTCAATTTTGACTCTTTTTTAGTCAAAATGCACTTAAAACTCTTATGATTTATGGGGATTTAACATGTCTCCTTATATAAGTAATGTCTCCAAATCTTTAAGTTATGGGTGCGATAATTCAATTCATGAGCTCTTAATTGATGGTAAACTTATAATATCACCTTCATTTGTTGCATTAATTCACATTCCAAACCTAATCTCAAAGCATATATAGACACTTCAAAGCCTTATCACTCTATGTTAATAGTAGAATAGGTTTAGATGTCCATATGCTCTTTTACATATAAAAACTTTCTTGACACATCTTAGTCTATTGATAAGGAATTCTCTTCTTTAAAAACTTACTCAACAGACTAGTTTATAATTGAAAAACTCTCCATAAATATCTGATAATACCCATTTAAGCCTAGAAAAGTCCTTACCTCTGTCACATACCATGGTGGCTCCTACTATATAATTGCCTTCACTTTCACAAAATTAGGCATCACACTTTCTCAAGATACTAGATGCCTTAAGAAAACCAACTACTCTGTCTAGAACTCACGCTTACTTAACTTAGCATATGGTTGTCTTTTTCAATGTTTTCAATAAAATCCTAAACTAATACTCATGCTCTTCCTTACTCCTTGAATACACTATAATATCATTAATAAATACAATCTCAAATTTACTCCTATAAAGTCATGTTTATTACTTATATAAATGTTATTGGTGTATTAGTTAACTAAAATGGCATATCTAAAAACTCGTAATGTCATAGGTATATCTTGCTTCGCTATCCATAAGTACTAGTATCTCGACCTCAAGTCAATCTTAAAAAATATCACAGTTCTCCTCAATTGATCTAATAGATCACTAATATTCAGTAATGGGTATTCATTTTGCACTGCCACTCTATTCACTCACAGGTAGTCACTATAAGGTCTTATATTACCACCCTTTTTCCTTTATAAACAGAATTAAAGCCCTCTAAGGTGAAGTACTTAGTCTAATAAAATCCTTTTCTAACAACTCCTTCAACTATTTTTAACTCCTGTAAATCTACTGAAGCCATCCTATAATGGATAATATAGATTGATGCAACTTTAGGCAATACTTCAATAATAAAGTCAACTTCTTGATAAAGGGATAAACCTCGTAAATTTCCTAAAACACCTCTGAAAACTATCTCACCATATGAATAGCCTCCAAATACTTATGTCAGTAAGATGAGCCAAATTTGCCTCACATCCCTTTAGAATTAACTATCTTACTATTACTACTGAAATAAGGCATGTTGATAATACTTTCAACTCTCCCACAAACACTACCTTCAATTTATCCAAAGACTCAACCATCACCTCCTTAGTATAACAATCCATTACCACCCTACATAATGCTAACGAATCCATCCATAAGACTACATTAAACTCACATAAATCCATCATAATCAAATCTGTTGTTAACATTATGTCTCTCATCTTTATTAAGCTTGCTCTCCTTACACTATTTACTGTCACATAATCATAAGCGTATGAATTCTTAAATCATGCACAAAATCACTAACCTCCCCCAATTTTATATGTAAAATCTAATGTAATATATGCGTGTTTGGATCCTAGGTCTATTAAAACATGAGCCTTGACACCAAGTAATGAAATCATACCCATTATCACCTTATAAGCTACTAGTGCCTCGTTAGTTAAATGGAAGATCCTATCTTGAGCCTATCCTACAATTGACGATCACTTGTTAGTACTCAAAACACCTTCATTTCCTCCATATCATGCACCTCTATCTCTACCTCTTCCAACTCCTTTATCACTATTACCTACACTACTTTAACCTGTATATGCCCCTCATTAAAGTAGGGTAGTCTCTTTAAAGATGCTTTTGACCTTCATAAACATAGCATGATTTAGCCACATATATGGGGTCCCTAATAAGGCCTAATATGCAATCTCCCACATGTAGTATAACCCTACGCTGCTCTCATACCCCTGCTATAAGACCCTCTAAAAGTCTAACTAGATCTTTGGATCGAACCCAAAAAAAGTGCATTGACTCTACTATAGCTCCCTGAGCCTTTATCAAATTTACCTAATCTACTAGATCTAGAAAAATTTAGAAGTAATAGTATCTTTCTTAAAACTTCTAGCACCAACTGAATGAAAATATCTACCTCCCCTCTTATTGGAGAGAGTTATTAACTTAATAAGGATAATTAAAATGTATCATTCTACATAATACATTTCAAATAGAAAATAAAGTATATCGAACATGTATCATATGTCATATAACCTAACAATCATAAAAAAGCACATTAATCATGCATACAGGATGGGATACAATTTTATACAAAAATATTATCTTTTATTAAGTATCAAATTTCATTTTATTTTTATTTTTATTAAGGCCCTACTTAACTCAGTAGGACAATATCTAACGGTCCTTTGACCTATCTCATGAATTCATCATTGCATCTTAATGAAGATATATAATATCAATGTAATCAGCACAAGATACTTCTTAAATACATCAGGTAACTTAGTACCACCCTATTAGCTATCAATAGTGTAAGATAGCCCCTGATACCTAAGAAACCTTGGCACCACTTTAATGCCCAACAATTGGCATAGGATATCCCCAAGACATAGGATATCTTGACCTTTGCCCCACAGATAGGTGTTAGTTAAATCACAATCATAATTACAATCTCATCATTACAGCATATCATCAGTACAATTTGATCATTGAATATATCCTATCCTAAGCATGCTATTAATTCGTTATCTCTTTTTATTCTCTCAGTATCATATTTCCATTTGATCATGTCACATCATAATATCCCATAATTATTCTTATAATTTAAATGTTCAGTTAATTATCATAATTAATACATATTTGTTTCATCATAATAAAATCACACTACCATGTACCATATTCTTACATATCCATTGCACAAATAAATTTTCACAAGTCCAGGATATTCTTCTATATTATTTAATCACATAAAAAAGTATACTGAATGTCATAAAATACATACTATATAGATCCCATGTAATCATCCACTTTCAAATGACAAATAATTTATCATACAATATTCAATAACCGATAAGTTCCATATCATTCATTTAAAGATATACATAAAAATAAAATTATAGAAGTATAATTTAATTAATTATTTACACACAAAATTCACATCATTTATGTAGTTTACAACAATCACAAAATAAGAGTCTATTTTAATTAATCCCTTATTTAGTGTCCTTTAAATTAAATTTTCCTACTCAGATCATAATTTTACCTTTAATCTATCATATGGACCTAATATTACAAATTTTTTCAAACTTAAATAAATTTAAAAATACTAAATAACTAAACCCCTTTTTATTCTATTTCATTATCTTATTACCCATGTTATGATTATACTCTTATTCAATTATTATTGCTAATATTATTAATATACTATTTTTTAAAATCTATTTCCCTTTTATTATTAACTTAGTAACGTATTTATTAACAAATTTCATTTACCCCTCTCCCTCCCTCCCTCTCTCTCTCTCTCTCTCTCTCTCTCTCTCTCTCTTCTTTCTCTTCCTTCCCCTTCTCTTTTTCTTGTCACTCAATCTCACTTTTGTTAAAGTCTCTCCCTCTCATCTATCTCTCTCTTCATAACTGTCCATCTTGCTGACAAAAGTGTTGCCAATGATAACCTTTTTCGACGACATCAATTTTTCATAACAGATCACACTACCTACTTATAAACCTCCATAACCATATATCAAATGGAATACACAAGAAATTGAAGCTTTATCAAAGAACTTAATAAAGATCAAATATAATCATCATAGATGAAAAAGATTTGCAGCGATATGGGGGAGATTAACTAACTCAAATGTTTAATGAGTCAAGATCTTAGAACTAGTAAGGAAAACTGCAACATGAGAATAGTGGAACAATGATAAGAGAGAAAAGATACTTACTGGAAGTGGAACAACAAACTGAAGGCATAAGAACTCACTGGCAGTAAAAATAAATTTTGTAAAAAAATAGAAAATTGTAGTAACATCAATAAAAGTAGTTCTTTGGCAGTCTAATAATCATAATAAATTTCAATAATAACTTCAACACTAACAATTGTGAATCTTAAAGAGGAAGAAAATGATGAGGAAATATTTAGTGTTTTGCAAAGAAAGGAGTAGAATAATTAGATGAGAGGAATGATTAAAGGAAAAAAAACAATGGTATTTAATAGAGTTTTAAAGGTTAGAGAGAGCAGAAAAGAGAGCTTCCTCACATTTCCAAAACCTAAAAATTTTGTTCTCTTTCTTAGGTTAGGCTTAGCCCAAGCTCATCACTTATAGGTATTACATTTTCATCCTCCAAATTAATAGATCTTATCACCTCCTAAATCGAGTCATGTAAGATCCTACAACAATTAATCATAGCAAAGAGTTAGCACTAGAGAAATATTTAACTTTTTTTTAAATTTTATTGTTTGATTACTTTAATTTAATAAACTCGATTGGCATGAGTCTCTTTTCCTATAAATGAATCACTCTTAAGCTTGCATATTGTTAGTGGTTAAATTGATTGAGTTTTAATGGTTAATTTGTTGAATTATGACCCTTAATTCAGTGCTTAAATGTTAAATTTATGTGTTATTATGTTTAATTTTCATGATGAAGTTTGAAGATGGAGATTGGAGCAATTATTAGAAGAAAGTGCCTCATTTCAATCCATTAATAGCACCCTGCCAGGGTCACATTAATGGATGAACAGGAACCTATTAATAAAGACAGAATTCAATCATCAATGGCGCCTTGCAACCCACTATAGTCATTCAGTGTAGCCCGCCGTTGAAGGATCAATCAATAATATTCACTCTAAATCTCCAAGATTGCAGTTGTGACATGTCTCCAATTAATTCCTTTGTCTACTTATACCAAATGAGGGTCTTGCAGTCCTGAAAAAATCCAAGAACACATGGAGATCACGAATGAATGGAGAGGAAACAGATTTGAAACAAGAGAGAGACTCTTGCTTTTCTCTTGATTTGTTCTTAGAATATATATACTTCAAACACTTTATTTTAAGTTTTTTATGATGTTTTCTGAGTTTTTGAACATTGGAGCTTATTGTTAAGACTCATATCTAAGTCTAGGAAATAGATTATCACTTATTTTTTTTCATTTTTCAGATTAATCAAAGTACTTGTATTTATGCTTATAACATTGTATGTTCTTTGATCTTTCTACAAGTTTAAATTGATTAAGAGGTTGTGTTATATTCCATATCAAGTTGGGAGTTACAAGACATGTCCAGAAGTCTTATAAACCTATTTTGTAAACTTTAAACTTATTATTTCGGCCTATTTTTGTAGATTTATCAAAGCAAGTTGCTTAAGTTGTATATTTTGTATGTTTTGATCAATATGTGTGGCTAAATCATTTTTATTGCTAAGGATTGGTGTTTGTATGATTTAAGAGAGCTTAAAGATATGTTATAGGGTCTGAGTTTTGTTTATTGAAGGATTAAATGATCTGATTTTGGGTTGGCCACCTAGGATTAAAGTTTAAGACAAGTTAAGCTTGAAAAATCATCTTAATTTGTTAAAAAAATCAATAAGTAACACGAATTAATCCTTACATAACCAAACCTAAATTTTTTATGAGAGTTAAAGATCTGAGATTAAATTTCTAGAACTCACCTTCTTGAAATTAAAGTCCATTTACTTGATTTAAAGCATAATCAAACCTTAAACAAGATTTAATTGCAGAAAAAGCAAAGTCTTAATTATAGCTTTGTTTTGATTTTGTGAAGGAATTTTAAACAGCCATTAAATGTGTTTAAAGCTTAATTAAATCATCAATCACCTAATCCTTAGCTAATTTACATATTTGGTAATTTAAAAATTTTTTCAAAAGCATTTAAAAATCATTTTCAAACTGTTTAAGCCAAGTTAGACTAGTTTAGCAATTTTAAGGTTTTTAATCAAATATTTTGGATTATCCTAAATAATTTTAATATAATCAACCTAGTAATTAAGCCTTTTTCTCCTTGGAATAGATATCCGAAGTCTTATATTTACTTTATTATATTACTTTTGCAATAGGTGCACTTGCCTTAATTTTTTTGGTTTTTAAAGTAAAATCATTTCAAATTCGTTAAAAGTTTATAAGTCATCTAATCAACGTAATAAGGTTTTGGCACTATTGCCAGGGAGTCACGACCTTAATATTAGGAAAATTAGTGTCAATTACTTTAAGACTTGTAGAATTTTGTTTTTATAATTTTTTTGAATTTTTATACATTTATTTTACTTATTTTGCTTTTGTTTCTTTTTTCTTAGTTTATTTATCCTGGATGTTTATTTGCCTTCATTTAGTATTTTATTTAAATTTTTATGCATACCTGGGGAAGAAATTTCGAGCCAGTAGACTTTAATCTAAAACTCGAGTAGACGTTGAGGAAGAAAAAGAAAGAAGCTTGCGCAATGATAGGGGTCAAATTGATATGATTTTTATGGTTAATTTGATGAATTATGACCCCTATATCAGTGTTTAAATGTTTA
>JAOXYD010117437.1:0-11292 GCA_028565735.1 Pinacopodium congolense | reverse complement strand
TAAGTCCGTTGGTTTTAAAAGTAAAAATCATTTCAAACAACCATCAATTTTAAAGTCACCTAACCAACGCAACACATCCTTTTAGATTTAATAACTTTCTCATAAACCTTGAGGAGTTCAATGTAGCAATGAACAAAGGATTGGTGTATCATATGGAAAGTTGTAAGAAGTATGTACTTGTTAAAAAGCTAGAGGCTATAAAATAGGAACTCAAAGAACTTAACATAAAGGTAGTCAAGAACACAAATTTTAATTTAATCAGTGCAAAATTAAAGCTATAGAGGATGCAACAAGGTCTTAATTTTATTCCAACTGATAATGAATTTTTTATTAAAGAGAAAGTAGCTTTGAATAAGTACAAAGAAGTAGTATCAAGACAAAACTCCTTGCTATGTAAAACATCTAGGGTCATGTGGTTAAGGGAACATGATAAGAACACTAACTTCCTCTATAGAACTATTAAAGCTTGAAAAAAAATGAAAATTTAATTGTGTCTTTGGTGAAACAAAATGGGTAATTGACCTACACAAATGAGTAAGTTAGAAAGGAAGCTTATTTATACTTCAAACATTATTTGGGACTCCTGCTACTTGCTACTCATTAGCTGCTTTATTAAGGAGTTTTGTTATATATTAAAATTTCCCTGAGGAGGCTTTTTATTTATGCAGACCATTTACTACCTAGGAGGTAGAGAAAGTAATCTTTGAAATCAATCTAAGGAAGGAACTAGCTCTAGATGGGCCAAATGAAGCGTTGTTTAAAAAATCTTAGCCACAATGAAGGAGCTTGGTCATTAGGGCTATGCTTGAGTTTTTTAAGAAAAGGAAACTACTAAGATCCATCAATAAAAAATTCATAAGTCTATCTCCTAAAATTGTAAAGCCATAAACTCTTAATTATTTTAGGCTTATTATATGTTACAGCACATTATACAAGATAATTTCCAAAGTATTAGGCAACATTCATTTAAAATAGATTAATGGGAGACAACATCCTGATAGTCTATTTAAAGGCTATAGTTTCAAGAAAGATCCTAAGAATTTCACCATCAAGGTTGATGTTCATAAAGCCTATGGCTCGATAAGTTGGGACTTCATCTTGCATATGCTAGAAGCCTTAGGCTTTCTAACAAAATTCATGGAATGGATATGGCAGTGTATCTCATCAACCTCATTCCAAGTGTTTGTAAATCACTAGACAATAAATCTCATTAAAGGAGGAAGAGGATTAAGGCAAGGGGATCTCATTTTCCTTTACCTTTTTGTACTGTGTATGGTTTTGTATAGGCTGATGAAGCACAACATAATGCAAGATAATAACTTCAAAATTTAGACCAAATTTAAGAGGATAGGCCTATTTAGAATATCTTTTACTGATGATCTCATTTTTTGAAGCACTTCATAGATCAATCAGAACAGATGCTTTGCTAAACACCTTCAAATTCCTATCTGGTCGAGATGTGAATACCATCAAAAGCTTCATGTCTCTCTTAACATCAACTTAACAAGACTCCAATTAGATAAAAAGTGAGATGAACCCATTTAACTTATTTAGGACTGCCAGTTGCTCTCAAGGGATTTCATGCCGATGAATACTATACCTTGCTTGAGAAAATTCATTAAAGAATTAGTCACTAAAGTAAACATGTCCTCTAATTTTCCTAGAGGCTTCAAATAATCAAATCTATGTTGATCTCAATGCATGTTTAATAGTTATAACATTTGTTTTTCATAGAAGACATAATCAAGCAGATAGAAATGATGATGCGTAGCTTCCTTTGGATAGGTAAACAAGAAGAAAAATACCAGGCCAAAGTCAAATGGTTTGATATTTGTAAACTACTCAAAGAAGGAGGCCTTCGTGTCACTTCCATGAGCCTTACTAAGAAATTTATGCTAAGTAAAGATTATGGAGATTAATAAGCAATATGGATGAAGGATCATTGATCATTAATTACATAATAAAAGCATTAGGGAGATTTTAAGTGTCCCAAGTAATGCTTCTCATTTAGAGAAATAGCTTCTCAAACTGAGGGACCATCTAAAAGCAAGTATAAAGTTTATAATTGGTAATGGAGAGCATGCCTCTTTGTTCTTTGAAAACTAAAGTAATGCAGGTCTAATGTACAGTACTAAAATCTTTCCCTAATATTATGGGTCAAATTGATTAAGTTTTCTATGTTTATTTAATAAATTTTAACCCTTAAACCAGTGTTTAAATGTCTAATCTATGTTTTGTAGTGTTTAATTTGTAAATGGTGGATTAAGATAGAAGATTATAGCAAAAATATAGCCAATTAGGTGCTTTCTAGAATCTCTACAGAGGTTTGGAGAGACCTATGTATAGCTCCCAGGAACATATGTAGAGGTGTGATGCAGAAAAACATATATGGTGATTATATAGTCCATTATAAAAGCTCCAAGTTAACTGTCGTAGTAAACGCTAGACAAGACAAAATAACCAAATCTCCACAATTGTAGCTACATCATGTTTCTAATTAATTTCCTTGTCTAGTGGAGATAGGGGAGGCAATCCTTAAGCTCTTATAAGTGGAAAATAATAGACACACATGCCAAAATCAAGAGAAAGAATAGATTTGGAAAATTATTTACTAAAAATTATTTGCGTTTTTTCTTAGTTTTTCCTAAATGTTCTTAGTGTTCTTATTGTTCAAACACTTGTATTTTTTATTCTAAGTTGTTTTCTACATTACCAAGTGTTAGAGCTTACTATTAGACATTGATCTAAACTTGGAAATCATCTTAAGGGATTTTCTAACTCAGATTTCTTTATTTATTGCACTGTTTTTTAGATTAATCAAAGTGTATTATTCTGACTTACATATCTTCATGCTCTTTGATTTTCTTAAGGTTTACTTGACAATTTTAAGTTTTCATGGAGCTAAGATACACTACAAAACTTGTAAATCATTCAAGAGCTTTTCTTGGTCGAGAAAGCTGATCTCGGGTGAGAGTAAGAATTAAGGAAGAAACCATTCCAAAGATAGGAAAAAACACACAAACTAAGGAGTCAAAAGTCTGGTCAAAGCCTGATCATAAGTCTAGTTAAACAAGCCTTCTAACCTTCAACCTGAGAGAGCTTCCTTGAAAAAAAAGAAGAAAAAAAAAGGCCTTAAGAACTATAAACTCATTATTCACCTCTTATATTTATGATTAATCAAAATATGTTACTAAAGATGCATGCTTTGTGTGCTTTGGTTAATATGTGTGGCTAAATCAATTTTTAACTAAGGATTGGTGTGTAAACGAATTAAGTGAGCTTTTTTTTATGTTTATGGGACTAATTTTTATTTATTAAAGATATGAAAATTCTATTTTTAAGTTGTTCATTTAAGAAAGATTAATATATGATCTAAGCCTTGAGAAATCAACTTAGGTTGTTGGAATAATCAATAAACAACACAAATTAATCATTGTATGATCAAATCTTAATTATTTTTTAGAGTTTAAGTTCTGAGATTAAAAATCTAGATGTTAATTTCCTGACCTTAAAGGTTATTACCTTGATGCATAACCAAACTTCAAATTAGGATTAAAAGAGAAAAAACAGTCTCAACTATAGCTTGTCTTAAAATTGTGAAAATACTCTAAATCAATTTATGAAAATCTTAATTGCTCAATTAATTCATTAAAAATCTATTTTTTAGCTGATTTTCATAATTTTCACATTGTAGGTAATTTTGAAAACAACTTAGAAATAATTTTTACATTTTTTGAAATCAGTTAGGATAAATTAGCGCTTTTTGGCCTTTTAAGTAAACAATTGGATTTTCCTAAATAATTATGAGTTAATTAACCTAATAATTGTAGATTTTTCCCTATGTTACCGACATCCATATTTTTTTTCCCATTATGTTACTTGTTCGATAGGTGCACTTACCTGTAAAATTGGTTTAAAATCAAGTTAAAAATTGTTAAAAAATGAAGTCATCTACTCAACCAACACAACACCCAATTGTTAGCTCTATATCCACTAGATGCCAAAGTAACTATATCCAATAATTGGGATAACTATCCAATGTAACTCCAATATGTAATTTCAAATTATAGGCCAAATGGAAGCAAGACTCCTATAAATGCTCGAGACACCAATTAGGGTTATTCATAAACAAAACTTGCAAAAAAATATAAAGGTTGAGCTAATAGGTTCAACAAGGGCGGAAATTGATTTAGAGCAAGAAACTATTACCAAAGGTGTCGTTCTTTATATGGATATTAGCTTAAAAGAAACTAAACACCATAGATAGGATTAAGTAACTTAACTTGCATTAAGATGCAACTTATGTAAAGCTCAAGCAGAATCAACATAACACTTATTATTTGAGTGCAACATTAGTAAATATATATGGCATCACAACTTTTTGTATATGGGACAATCTCGGTTTCAACTTTGATGAAATATTAAGCTAGTTACAAATAAATAAATTGGTGGAGAAGGGAATTAGGAACATCATGTTGATCTAATTTGGATAGTTCATATGTAAAATATGGAAAAAGAGGAACGAAAGATTTTATGAAGACATAGAGAACACTTAGGAACAAGTGACAGAGGATCCTATTACCTAGATAAAGGAACAATACCGAGTAATACAACAACAGTATGATGGAAAGATGGAGGTTATAATGTAGGCAGGTGTCGTAGATTGGGAAACATTATATTAGGAGAGGAGAGAATAAGCAAAGGTTTGGTGAAGACATATTCTTAATTACTAACTAGGCCAACTGCTAATGAATGAGTGTAATGAGGATTACAGCAATCAAATGCAGCACAGATTAAAATCTTGTAGCTAGTTAAAGCCAACTAATTAGAGAGTAATATGGTAAAGCTGACAACTACAAACGTAAAAGGAAGAGAACTTTAGAAGCATGAACATAGGAGTGAGTAAAAGTTAGTTGGTACATATGGCTAAAGCAACATTCCCTTTAAGTTTAAGGATAACCCTCTTATATTGTCTCTAGTGTAGAGCTTCCTTTTGTACTTGGTTGCTTGCTTTTATACATGGTTTTCTATGAAATTCTTTTATTTATTTTTCAAAAAAAAAAGGAAAGAAAAAGCAAAAAAGACAAAGGAAAATATTTGGTGACCTGCTTGTAATGATCATTAGTAGTCAATATAAGAGAAAATATCTAAGAATGCTATGATGTTTTTCTTACTTTTAGATCCAATTACATGACCCTCTTGTGGTGTAAAGGATATTTTGATATTTTTTTATATGATGACAATTGAATGAGGGATCTGATAGCACAATAAAATTGAGGAACTGTGAAAAATAATAAAAATAGAAGTTGAGAAATTAAAGAGTGGTTAGTGATAGATCCTAAAGCATACATATTTTAGGCATGATTTAGTGGTTGTTTGATTGAATTTTAAATGAAAATCTATGTGGTTCTTATACAATTGGATTTAAATGCTTCGAATGAGATGTTGATTAATTGTGTTTATGTTTTATCATGTTTGATAGGACTCTTAACGGCCATGGGATGCATCTTTCAAGCTAAAAAAATATGGAAGAAATTTGGGAAGCAAATATAGCATGTTAGGAAGCTCCATGTCAAATTTCATGGCAAAAGGATGAAAGATGGAAGAGATATCGCAAGAAGATCGAAAGAAGCACAACAGTTGTAGGGATTACAGCTAACATCATGACCATAATTTTCATGGCCTGGCCATGATTTTTGTCCAGAAGAAATCACTTACAAGATCACAACTATAATCTTGACTGTGATTTAAAATGACCTGACCCATGCAAATAACCTATTTTAGGTTATTTTAGGGTTTATCTTGCCTCTAAACACCATCAATCAGTTGCAAATAAAGAATACATAAGTCCTAAAACATTTTTAAGGGGTTTCGCACAATCTTGAAGGGAAAAAGGATCCAAATACATCAATCTAAAGATCAAGGATTGGACTTCATACAACAAGAATCAAGAAGTCAAGAATTCAAGCATCTATATGTTTGTTTATGTATTTGATATAAGGTGTAGGAACTAATCTTTTCATAGGATTTGGGTTTTTATGAACTTTAAGATATAATACTCTTTATTATTCTCAATGTAAGTTTTGATTTTTAGATTTTAAGTTAAATTTGTTTATGGATATTAATGAATTTGATTTAAATGTTATGAGAATGTAAACTTTGATTTCAAAGCTTTGATTTGTGTATGATTAGATTAAATGATCAATTATATACTTTAGATCATTATGTAGGCAAAACATCTTGCATACTATCTTAGAGATGGGTTTACATAAGATGTCTGGGTTAGGTATAAGCTTAGCCAAAACAATAGGTTCTATAAAGAGAATTAACACATTCAGTTGATAGGTTGACACGCATATTTACTATAGTTATATTGTATAACGATAGAAACATTTGCCTTTATCATGTGTTGTGATATTGTTTATTGTGTATTTTGGTTATTTTTCATTTAAAACTTAGGTACGCTACAATCACATCAGTTGGTTAGAGAATAATAAAGGTTGTTATTGATCCTTTATTTTTACATTTCTTGTCCTTTATTTGTATTTCTACTATGGCTTTTGGTTTTTAATATCTGTTAGCCATATATATGGCATATAAGGGGAGGTAAGGGAAGGGTAGAGGGTGATTAGGTTTTTTGAAACATTTGGTAAACTTACAATCAATCTTTATAACTTAATAATTCTCATAACTAGAATTCCATTATAATAATGATAATGATGCTAATAATGCATAATATGATCAAAATTTAAACCTCAATCAGGTATAATAGGATAAGAAAAAAAAATCAACAATGTGTAAAGAGTGAAAGGAGATAGGGTACACAAATTGATTTTTATAATGGCCCCACAATAACTCTTTGCTTACATCTACTCTCAAAATCACACTTAGATATTTCACTAAAATATTCTTTAAAATGAGATGGTAAGAAACACCTTTTACAAACCCAATCAGGATGATGATGTTGAAGAGTAATGTTTTACTATATTCCCTAAGGTATAGGGTAAGCTTTTACATTATTTCTTACAAATAGAGAAATAACCCTTAAATAAGCTTAATAATCAAACTCTATCATAAGTATACACACCTCAATATCTTGCTTGATTAACGTAATGAAAAAAAGGCTTTAACACTTAATAAATGCAACCAAAACCCATAAATGAACAATTTTGGCTTTTTATCCAATTCTCAAATCAACCAAGACTCATTCAATTTTTATAAAACCCTAAAAGCTATTTCGTTTGTTATGGCACTAAGGGGGTGAATTAGAGTTTAAAATTTATTATATAAATCTAGTAAATAATGAATGCGAAAGTTTAATAATTTTTATCAATTTCACCCTATCAATTAGATAGAATGTAATAATACAAGTGCAGAAAAATAGAAGAGTAGAGAAAGAAAGAGTTACACTGTGATTTATTCTAGTTAGGAGCTATCCACTTACCCTTAATTCAGTCCCCAACACCACTGTTGAGAGTTAGTTCTTATTGTACTTCCAACGAGAATACAATGATTGAAACAATCAATTTTACAGGACAAAGGAGAACCTTTCACTCACTTCTTCTTCTTAGGCTCAAGAATAACCTTTCAAGTTCTCAAGACAATAATACACTAAAAATTTTCCTTGACTTAATTTCACTTGGTGAATAAAAAGAAGCTTTATAATAGAGTGATGCACAAAAGAAAAATATGTAATAAGCCTTCACACAACATCAAAACTCAAGAGTAAAATGTTAATACTTAAAAATAAAATCACGTGAACACTTCATAAAATAATGACTAGAAGACTTGTAAATAATAAACTTCAATAAACCTTTTTTAGGACCCTTAAAAAACTCTCGTTTATGCTTGATTTTTCAGTGTAAAAAGACTGTACCTTACACAACAAAAGAACACTTTATTTTTACTTAACCCTTTTTACTTATTCGTTGTACAATAGTATTACATTCGTTGTCCAACAGACAAAAAGCAATATTCCGATACTTAAAGATTTTGTCTGTTGTACAATCTTACAAGAAATTTGTTTATCTATAACATTCTTTATATTCAGTTGACCGATGTGATGGTTCAGTCGACCGATAGACCTTTGTCTATCATTTGGTTGACCGACTCAAGTCATTTGGTCATTCGATCGATTGACCTAGCTCATTCTATCGACCGACCTAAAACCAAAAACCCGAATGAGGCATTGGCCAAACGTGCATTCTGAGTTCAACATAATTCTGTTACTAATGTCATATTAATCAACTTATACTTTAATCAACTTATACTTTCCAAACATCAATCTTAAACATCAAGAGGAAAAAGATGAAACAAACAAGCCTCTTGATTCTGTACTTATATGTTCTAAAAATGTATGCATGAATGTTTAATTTATAGGCCTCTTAATAAAATACTAAAATAAAAAAAAGGTAAGATTTACATTTAAACATATTTAAGCTTATTTCTTTAATCTTGAATCTTCATGTGGTTCTTCATTCCTAACCTTTAAGATTCTTCGGTTGATTGTCTTGAGCTTTATCTAACCTATCTTTAAAAAAAACTCAAAAACACAAATATTAACAATATAGTTTATTTTATCATTACCAAAATAAGGTGAAACCTTGGCAGTTTTCATTCTCATATTGCACAACTATGCTAATCTTAGTTTTCATCGTTGTTACCTAAATTTAGTTAAAACTTTCTTCGTTAAATCAATCCCATGTAGTAATGGATGCAAGCTAAAGTTTAGACAGCCAAGCTTTAGCTTTGTCTCTAAGGGAAAAGGGAAAAGCCTAACCTAATTACATCATGAGAGACCCCATTACTTCTGAAAAGATCACAAAACTTCAGAAACTTTTACAAAGGTAAACCTCTAAATTGTGATGACCTAACTATAAAAATGATACTATGTGAGATGTAAAAGTTATTGACATTGACTCTAGGCCAAATAATGCTAGCCACAGGTCTACCTTAGTTTCCCATTACTAGATCCATCATGGTTGGTTTTCTAAGTTCTTGCTAAGGTCTTACAATGTTATATTGCTTGGGATTCATTTCCACGGGTTCAGATTCGTTGTCACTAGATGTTTCTACTTCTAATGGATCAGATATGGATGCTCATAATTCTTTCTTTTTCCTATGCAATGTATGTTCTAATTCTGGATCAAAGTTTAAATGTTGGAGATTTTAACCCCAAGCGTGCATACAAAATACAAGGAAATAACTACACAAGAGAAAATACTAACTAAATAGGGAAAGATCATAAATAAGATAATAAAAAGCATCTAAATCACACTTAATAGTAAAAATAATAATAAATTAAAAAAAATTCAGAAAAATTATAAAAACAATATACACAAATCTTAGAGCAATTGACACCAATTTTCCTAATATTATAAACCTATACCTGGCAACAACACTAAAACCTTATTGTGTTGGTTAGGTGGCATAGACTTCAGAACAATTTTGCTTTGATTTAACCAACGTGAAAGGCAAGTGCATCTATCGAACATGTAATATGATGGAGTTTTTTCAAGACCCAAAATGCCAATCCCATAAGGATAGATTATAATTACTAGTTTAATTCGATTAAAATTGTCTAGTAAATTCTAATTAAGTGATTAAAAAGATGGAAATTGTTAATTTGACCTTCCTTACTTCAAACAATGCAAAATGATTTAAAATTTGCTTTCAAAAATTGCCAAAACTACCAAAGTGTGGAAAATAGCTAAGGATCTAGTGATTAATTATTTAATTGAGCTTTTAATAATTTTGAGGATTGAATTGAAGTTCCTTCACAATTTCAAAGCGAAGCTATGATTAAGACTTTTCCTTTAATCTATTAATCTTAATTTAAAGTTTGGTCATGCATTAAATTAAGTTAATGGGCTTTAAAATCAAGAAGGTGACTTCTGAAAAATTAATCTCAAAACTCTAACTCGCATAAATAATCAGAGTTTCCTCATTCATTGATTGATTTGTGTTGTTTATTTAATTTTCTAACAACCTAAGTTAATTTCTCAAGTCTTAGATTATCTTAAATCTTAAGTGGCCAACTTAAAATCAGAACATTCAGGTCTTCAATAAACAAAAATCAAACTCTTAATCATGCAGTTAAGCTCTCTTAAATCATTTATACATCGGTCTTTAGCTAATAAACAAAATAGCAGCACATGATTATCAAACCACATAAAACATGCATCTTAAACAACATACTTTGTCTGAGTTAAAAAAAACCCCTATGATGGTTTCTAGACTTAGATGTGAGTCTTAAAAATAAGCTCCAGCAAGTAGAAAAGCAGAAAACAACTTAGAACTAGAATTACAAGTGTTTTAAGCTAAGGAACTTTAAGAACAATATAGAGAGAAGCTAGATAATTTCTCTCTAAATTTCAAATATGATTTCTAATGATTAAACGAGTGCTTTTGTTCTTTTTTTCCTTTTTATAACTCCAACACATGGCCACCTGGTACTTACAGACAAGATAATTAATTAAGATCATCCCTCAACCTCAGTCTTTGAGATTTAGTGGCAATATGTTTGTCTGGGAGCAATATAGTAAGTTGATTGAAAGTAATATTGTGGTATGGAACCCATTGTATTGGTCTTAAATTACGGAACATTTACTTGAATCATAGGGGGCAATATGTGGGTCTATTCAAATTCATGTATTGGTTCTGAAAAGTGATAAATTTGCTTCTTTTTTGCTCCAATCTTCAATTAATCTCTAATTCCTACAAATTTAATACTTCCAAGCATCAATTAAACAAATAAACATGAAATTATGGGTCAAAACATAACAAATATGCATTATAAATACAATCAATTTGACACCCATCAGTCCATTATAGTTGGATCTCTTTGCTCTTCTACGTTAGGTACTACTATATTCTCTTGATGATTGAAATCTAGTATCTTAGTTTCTAGCTCAATATGCTCTTCTAAACAGATTCTACTTCTACCTTACTTTACACATAGTATTTTCTATAGAAATCCATGCTATAGCTTTGTGTCGAAGAGAGAATGGTTGCATATTTTAAAATTTCATTATGCTTAAAAGGTCATATAAGTCTAAGAATGTCTCTATATAAGTGTTAAGATCTTTTAATTTCAAACCTCTAGACCGTGAGGCCTTAACTATAGAGATAATCCTGTAAAGGGATTTCAAAATTATTTTCATTTATTCTCAGTCTAACAATGCTATCCAAAGATATATTATTATTCCCTATTATTAAGTCCGTCACAGTTGACTCTCTTCGCTCTTCTACATTAGGTACTACTACATTTTCTTGATGCTTCATATCTAATAT
>JAOXYD010117406.1:0-11293 GCA_028565735.1 Pinacopodium congolense | reverse complement strand
TATTAATTAATATATATTTTTAAAGTATATAAAAATAATTTAACATAAAATTCTAATTTTATATTATATTTAATTATAATCACTAAATTAAATTTCTATCTAACAAATTTTTATTTTCATATTTTTATTACAAATTTTAACTAAATAAAATTTTATATTTTATAAAAAAATATTTAAAAAAGTATAAAGTAACACCAATCAGCTGAAACCTACTAAATTCCTGTTTTCAATGGTAATATTATCTCATTTTTCATCTTTTTTTTTTTTAAGTATAGAAAGTAATAACGAAAACCTACTTGTTTTATTTGTAGTTATAAAGATAGTTTATAAATTTATATAAATAAAAATATAAACTTAAATTTTTATATTAATAAAAAATTTACATTGAATAATAAGCATAATGTATTATATTTATTTAAGGTATATGAACGTATTTTGATCTAAAATTTTTAATTTATTTCAATTTTAATTGTTATTATTAAATTAATTTTTATAATAAATATTAATTAAATACATTTTTATTTACGGTTTTTTATTACAATGTTTAACTAACTCAATTTCTACTTTTCTCAAAAAAATAAAAACAAAAAACGGAAAACAGAAAAACAAAAGTATAATAGAAAAACAAAAGTAATACCAATCAACTACTTATAATTTTATACAAAAAAGAAAGTTGTCTCCGATAAGGGTGTAGAGGTGCATCCTTCAATTGAAAAAATACCAATCAGCCACTTAAAATTTATACCAAAAGAAAGTTGTCTCAATTAAAGATGTAGAGGTGCGAACTTCACAAAGAAGTAAGCGCAAAATTACACAAGCGATCTACGTTCTCATGCTTTGATCTTGCACTGAGGAAAGACCTGGAGTCTTGTATAAACAAAGGAGCTGACACTGGAAGCCCGTAATTCTAAGTTGAGGATACCTGCCTGTTTGGAGATAATCTGGAAATTGAAGCCAGAAATCAACAGGACAAGCTGAAAAAAGACCATGATTTCTGAGCTTACCCACATAATACCTACATGAATTTGTCAAAAGAAGGGCGTGAACATAGTCATTTACTCTAGAAAATAAACCAAAATTTGTCAGAATTCCCTCATAATTGAATTTGTCAAAAGAAAAGCTTGAACAGACTCATTTAATCTGCCCAGTATGCTTAAGAAAGTCCCTGTTGGAGTACCTGACATAATTCCTGATGTTTGCCTCTTTTAAACAATCAAAAAAAGCCTCATGAACAAAATCCTCATGAAATTTATTACTTTGCTCCGATTTCTACAAGGTTGCATTGTGTAGATATCTCTTCTCATAAAAACCAGTAACCTGATCAGCCACAGCCCACATGATGGCCTGGCCAGGCGGGATTCTCATGAGCCGAGGAAGCAATCCTTTCCACAAGGCACGAAGCCCTTCCTCAGCATATATCGTTCTGATGGCATGAATCATGCCTTTGTACTTCAAGCTTCCCCCCATCCGGCTTTGAGCCATCAGCCTTGTTTTCACTACATCAAACGGACCGGTGCATACGGGTCCTGCTGTTCCGGCTAGAAATCCTGATATCATAGACTGCCATGGTTGGAGAACTTTCCCATCACCTTCATATTTTTTCCACAAGATTATATCAAAAGCATTTTTGGCCGTGAACATAGCCGCTTGGTTTGTCCCATTGCGCATGACAGTTGGGGCAGCCCCTGCCCAAAGTCCACGAACACCTTCTTCACGAATGATTGTGCTAGCGCAATTAATTGGACCCTTGTATTTCAAAAGCTCCGGAGCAAGTCCTTTTTGCTGCTGTAATCTAATCTTAACAACCTGCAAAGCCAGAATGATAACCAAACTCTTACTGAATAGAAATTTACCCAATTCAGCCAGTGACTCATGATGATATTGACACGATGTTGAATCATAAATCCTAATAAGCGTACGTCTTAATTCCTGTCCTATAAATAACAAGATTTACAATGCCAAATTCATAATCAAAGATCAAGTCTACACAAAGTTATAATCCAACTACACGAAGTTATAATCCACTCTAATGACTTCTCTACCATTAGCAATGGCAAAGCCATATATAACCAAAGATATCAATCAAGATTTTAAATTGCACATTGGGGGTTATATCGTAGTTACAAGCGATAGTGATTGCAGGTAATGCAGATGAAATTGTGACAAATTAGATCATGAAAGCAACCGCAATATTACAGACTGCAATTTTAGACCTCAATTACCAACTTTCATTTCATGTCACCAGGTTCACAACTTCAATTATAGCTAACCCTAGTCTAGGATTTCACACACAATGACATTTCACCAAAATCAACAACCACCCAATTCAACATTTCTCACAGAACCAAAGTTCAGAGCATCCATAAATCCTGACCTCAAATGGAGTAACAATAACAAGAGCCTCGAGGACCCCAGCGCCGAACCCAGAGAGAATTCTTCCTCGATTACTCAGCTTCCCAGTCTCTGAGTCCTTAAACGCAGCTTGCAGCACAGCATTAGATCCCATTCGAAGCGTGTATTTCAAGGTCAAGTGGGTCGCAAACGGTGTCAAGCCTTTCCACAAGGCACGAAGGCCTTCGGTTCGTGCAACGGTGGTGCCACAATGAACTATGCCCTTGAACGCCCCGCTTCTGTCGAGCTGCAACCTGGTTTTGATCACATCAATGGGCTGCAAACAGCACGCCTCCACGACCCCTCCCAGCGATCCCGACACCGCCTTCATGTACGGTGGGATCGTCTGTTTTTTTGATGGCCCGTCGGGTTTTTGCTGGATTGATTCATTCATGGCTCTTTCTTCCGGGGCTTGTTGACTGATATGAAGAAGAAGAATAAGAAGAGAAGTTAGTGTGTCTGTGTCAGTGTGTCTGTGTCTTCTCTTCGTCTTCTACTACGTTTATGGAATTTTTGTTTTAAGTATTAAAGATTCTTCGAGTCTATTATTTGCTACGACGCAGCCCATGCGAGTTTAATGTATTACTTTCGACCAGAATCGAAACGAGATCACGAACCGTCGATTTGAGTGGCAGAGCATCAGTAAATTGCAGGAAAAGGCTTAAGATGATGAGCTGGGGCTGACGTGAGGACAGTATTCTTATGAGCAAAACGGTGTCATTTTGGTGGGTGTGCAATGCTGGAACCATGTGTACCTTTTGGATCGCATCGACAGTACAAGGATGTCGAAGAGGAAGCCCGTAATGTTTTCTTTTAATAAAAAGAATAATATTGAATTAAAACAGGAATGCAAGCATCAATAAGAAAAAACCTATAATGTTTGGACAAATATGTTTAAAATTATGTTGGTAGAATAACAACAATAATAATATTATTACAGTATAATGATAAAAACATTTACGTGTGATGAACTTAAAAATAAATTAATTATAAATAATATAATAGTATGTAAAAAATAAATCGTAAAAGATATCATAATTTTTAATTCGGAAAATCATCTCAAATTCAAGAAGTAAAAGTTATGGGTGCAAATCAGTAAATTTTTTACTATGTAAAATAATAGATATAACAATTAGTCTTTCCTACACAACAAATAGGGGTAACAATTAGTGTGTTTAGTACCATACTGGTACCGGATTAAAATACTAAATGATACCGGCCAATACCAGTCAGTACTCGAAAAAAATTTTAAAAAAATTTTGTTAAGAAAAATTTTGTATTTTAGTCTTTTTAAGTTTAAAGTAAAGTTCAAAACTACACAATATAATATATTTATAAACTATTTTGCAAATTTTATAAAATTCAGAAATTAATTTATAATTTTAAAAAATATTTAAAACAATACTGGTACGGTATTTAATACCCTTGTAACAATACAAAATAATAATAAGAGGTTTAGAAAAAAAATATCAGATTTAAGACACGAACCCAATAAGGCTTCAAGATCAAAATACACTTGATCTTAGTCAAACTACAAATTTTAACTAATGTTTTTCTCATACTTCTCGCATAACTCACTATTTATTTTTCTATGGTTCTTCTCACTATAGTACTCAATTTGAATCACACACGCTCACATGTATATATATACACAATTAAGAGATAAAGCTATAAGTTACATCTTTGAAACAGCACAACACGTATTTGACAATAATAAAAGAAGCCAAAAGAAATAATCTTTTTGCATCACACCGTCTTTGACAAAGAATAAAGAGACAAACACCAAAGAAAATTAAGCATGAGAAATTAAAGAAGAACAAAGAAGCAATCGTTGAATTCTCAGCAAAACAACTACAAGTGGCGTGATCCACTAGCAAACTCCCCATTGTGCCAATATAGGAGGAATTATCATCTCTACAGTCGAACAACAAGCTTCAAACTTCTCTCTTGGTAAAGACTTCGTTAACATATCCAAACAATTATCATCAGTATGAATCTTCTCAAACTTCAATTGCTTAGAATCTACTACATCCCTTATCCAATGATATCTCATATCAATATGCTTCGATCTCGAATGGAGAGAAGAATTCTTACTAAGATGAATAAGACTTTGACTATCACAAAATAACACATAACGCACTTGTTTGAAACCAAATTCCTTCAAAAATTTCTTCATCCATATCAACTTTTTATAAGATTTGGTTACTGCAATAACTCAGCTTATGTGGTAGAAAGTGCAACATATTTCTGTAATTTCGATTGCCATAATATCGCTCCCCCTGCAAACAATATTAAGTATCTCAAAGTAGACTTTATAAAATTAAAATCACTAGTCATTTCTATATCTGTATAACCAACGAATATAAGCTTATCAATACCAAACACACAAACACAGTTTAGATACCTTAATATCCATTTAACAGCATCACAATGCTCCTTACCAGGATTAGAAAGGAACCTACTAATAACACCAATGACATGAGTAATATCTAGTCTAGTACATATCATAGCATACATCAAACTAGCAACCGTTGAAGAATAAGGAACTCGCTACATATTTGCCTTCTCTTCATCAGTAAAAGGACTTTGATTAGTACTCAATCTAAAGTGATTAGTAAGAGGGGAACTAACAATTTTAGCATTATCCATGTTGAACCTCTAAAGTACCTTCTCAATGTACTTCTCTTGAGATAATCACAGCTTCTTCTCTTTCGTATCTCGAATAATCCATATACCAAGGATTTGCTTTGCTAACCCTAAGTCTTTGATAGCAAAAGACTTACTGAACTTCTTCTTCAAACAATCAATCATAGAAGCATTCTTACCAACAATCAATATGTCATCAACATATAATAAAAGAGTGATAAAATCAGCATAATAGAATTTTTGGTAAAACACACAATAGTCTGAAGTAGTCTTCTTATAGCATTGCTCCCCCATAATTGACTCAGACTTCTCATACCACTGTTTTTGTACTTATTTCAAACCACATAACCTCTTCCTTAACTTGCAAACATAGTCCTCTTTCCCTTTTACCTTAAAACCCTCTGGCCGCTCCATATAAATCTCTTCCTATAAATCACTATGTAAGAATGTCGTTTTCACATCCATCTACTTAACCTCCATCAAGGGTCACTGCTAAACTAAGTATAACACGGATGGAATACATCTTAACAATAGGAGAAAATATCTCATTAAAATCAATACTTTTCCTTTAACTGAATCTCTTGATAACCAGTTTAGCTTTGTATCGTGATTATAAAGAGTGTTCTTCAAAGCTCTCTTACCCTTAGGTAGCTTCACCAACTCAAAGGTATGATTCTCATGCAAGAACTTTATCTCATCTTACACGGCTTCAATCCACTCGTTCTTATGATCACAATCCATGACTTTGTCATAATTTTCAGGTTCACCATTATCAGTCAAATTCAACTCATAAGTGTTAGAAGAATATTGAGTAAAAGGTTGTCTATCTCTAAAACTTCTCCGTGGTTGAAACAGAACTTGAGCTTCAGAAGCTAGAAGCCCATTATCAGAATCTATTTGTATGGGGGCATTTTCAAATTTTTGTTGTTTAACCTAATCCTCAGTTCTCTCAGGTACCATCACTGGAGGCACTATATCAGAATCAGCATTGGTTGGAAAATCTGTCTACTTAACCTTATCAATATCCATTAAGTCTCGTTCTTTACAAACGCTGTTGCATCTTGACTCTTTACAAAAAAAATTTCAACGGGATCATAAAACATGTAATCAAATGTATGTAGACCATAACCAACAAATACATACTATCGTGTCTTAATATCAAGTTTTAACCTTTCATCACTAGGAATATGCACGAATGCCTTATATCCAAATAATCACAAATGATCATAAGTCGTATATTTTCCTTACCATACCTTTTCTGGAACATCAAAATTTAAACGAACATATGGAGAAAGATTTAAAACATGTACTATAGTATTCAATGCTTCAACCTAAAATGACTTTGGCAATTTTACATGTGAAACTAAGCATCTAACCTTTTTTATAATGTCATGTTCATCTTCTCGGCTACACTATTCAACTGAGGTGTCTTAGGAGTCATCTTATGTCGAATCTCCTGTTCTTTATAATATTTTTCAAGTGGTCCAATATACTCGCCTCCATCATTTGACTTAAAGTATTTCACCTTCTTCTTGATTTCTCTCTCAACTAGGACTTGAACTTAAATACATCAAAAACTTTATTTTTATGTTTCATAGAATAAGCCCACTATTTCCTTGAATAATAATCAAAAAATGTAACAAAATAATGGGACCATCAATTGACATAATCTTAAATGGACCACATACATCATAATGTATTAACTGTAATACCTCAGGTTTTTTTTGTGGATTTGCAGATCTCTTGAAGGAAACACTATATTGGTTTTTAGTTAGACAATGAGTACATCTCTTCAAATGCACACTGTTCAACCTAGTTAAGCTCTTTTTCTTGACTAATATTGACATAGCTTTCTTGCTCATATGACCAAGTTTCTTGCGTCATGTCTTCACTTTATCAACATTCTCTATTGTATTAACCATGCATTTAGAGATTTTGGCCTACATTAAATAAGGTATAGAATGTTTCTCACCTCGAGCTACTATAAAAGAACATTTAGTCAACTTCCATTGGTCATTTTGGAAGGTGTTACAGTACCCTTCTTCATCCAATTTGTTAATGGAGATTAAATTCAGCCTAATGTCAAGAACATGCTTCACATTTTTCAAAAGTAACATAGCACTACAGTTAGTCTCCAAATAAACATCGTCAATACCAATAATTTTAAAATTACCATCGTTACCCATTTTGACAATTTTGAAATCACCTGGAGTGTAGGACATAAAAAAATCCTTTAGAGTCGTTGTCTGGTCTCATGCTTTGCTAAATTCACATAATCAACATCATATAGTACAAGGAAATTCTATTCAGTTACAGTAGCTACTTTCTCATCATCACTACCATCATCTCGCTTTTTGTCATTGTCTCTATCTTTTTTTTTATTTTCTGCAAAACTTCTTAATATGCCCCTTATGTGATGATGATGGCATTCAATGTTAGCATATTTGTTGAACTTACCTCTAATTTTTCTCCTGTCATTGCCTTTTGATCATCTACTATGATTTCTCTTCCTAGTAGTTGTAACAAAAAAATTTAATTGCGAAGAGGTTGAACCTTGTGATCTGCGTCTCATCTCTTCATTCAGAATACGACTTTTAACTAACTTAATAGTTACCACACCATTAAGAACATAATTAGTTAATGAAAATTTTAAAGTTTTATAAGGATCAGGCAACGACGCCAAATACCATAAGTGCAAGAACTTTATTATCAAAATTGACACTCATACCTGATAATTGATCCACAATCTTTTGAAATTCGTTTAAGTGATTTACAATAGAACTTCCTTCTTTATATTTTAACTGTACTAACTTTGTTAGGTAAAATAATTTATTGTTACCAGTCTTTGAAGCAGATAATTTCCTAAGCTTATTCCACAAATTTTTAGCATGCATCTCATTACAAATATGATTGTGTACATTATCTTCAACAAATTATCTTATACAATCATATACCTGCTCATGTTCAAAAGCTCACTCCTCATCAGATTTATCTTCCTGTTTTTATGCAGCAAATACAGGTAAATGCAACATCATCACAAATAGAAGATCTTTCATCTTGTTCCTCTATATGTGATAATTTATGCCATTCAAACTTGTGATCTTATTGAACTTTTCCTCCATACTTACACTTGGCTAATAGAATCTGTCTCTGATACCAGTTGTTGAGAGAATAATGACAATAATAATATTATTGTAGAAGAATAGTAAAAATAATTTTTCTAAAAAGTTTTGGGTATGGTGGACTAAAAAATAAATTAATCACAAATGACAAAAATAATACGTGAAAAATAAATCTCACAAGACACTAATATTTTTAACGTGAAAAATCACCTTAAAATTAATGAGTAAAAACCATTGGCGTAAGCTAGTTAATATTTTACTATGTAAAATAATTGGTACAACAATTAGTCTTCCATACACAACAAATAGGGGTAACACTACAAAATAATAATAAGAGGTTTAGAAAAAAAATACTAGATCCAAGATTCGAACTTAGGAAGGCTTCAGGGTCAAAATATACTTGATCTTGGCATAATTACAAATTTTGTCTAGTATTTTTCTCACTCCTCTCACATAACTCAATATTTATTTTTTGTTTATTTTTTATGTTTCTTCTCACCATACTACTCAATTTACATCTCATACACACGTACATATATACACAATTAAGAGATAAAGCTATAAGTTACAGCTTTGAAACAGCACAACACATATTTGATAATAATAAAAGAAGCCAACTTTTTGCATCCCTCGGTCTTTGACAGAGAATAAAGAGACAAACACCAAAGAAAATGAAGCATGAGAAATCAAAGAAGAGCAAAGAAGCAATCGTTGAATTTTCAACAAAAATAGATACAAGTGGCGCGATCCACTAACAAATCAAACGAACATTAAAATGATGAATGGGGGGTTTTAAGATTTAAATTTTTAATTGATATTAAATTATTATAAATTTGATATCGAGTTAGTATAAAGTTATAAGATATATAAATTATAAAATATTAGAAAATTAAATTCATAATTAAAATTTAAATAAAATACAAATATCTATTATTATATAATCAGTTAGTAATAATTAAATATAAATTTAAATTTAATATAAAATATTAAAATAATAGTAATGATTAAAAATGTGCTTCTGAAGGAGGTTGTCTCTCATATTCATTAAGAATTTTAAATCTTTCAATGTCATATAAAGAGTTGTAAACGAAGCTTTTATTTAAAATATTTGCATTCACATTTTCTGTTATATGTAAATTAACTTTATATAAATAAAATATTAAATTATTTTTTAAAATAACATATTGTATTTTTAAATATGATAGTAACCAACTATTAGTAAGTGTTTCTAATTCATTCTTCGTGACAAATGCATTTTCTGTATAAATAACCCTTTTAAGTTCAATTATAATTAAGTTGAAATAATTCTTCTTCTTCGATTCAAAAGTTAATATAATGAATACAATTGATAATCAACTAGTTGAATCACTTAACTTATAATCGATTAAACTAACTAGTTAAATAAAAACTAAACGATTTTATTACCAAAAGGCTTTTATACAAAATCAAATCATACAATTGAAATGTTTCTGATTAATCAAATTAAACCAACCAAATCAACTTAGTTTTTAAAACATTTGTTCGGACTATAAAGTTTTGTTATAACCATTATTACACCAAGCCTTTAGGTGGGAGGCCTTACATTGAAAATTTAGATAATATAATAATTTATAATTTATATATTCTTTATATTTATTTAATAAATCACTAAAAATTTAACTTATCCAAATGATAAATAATACTTTTAATACAAAATAAAATTTTGAACTTTAACTCATCAATTTTTTCAATTTATAAATACTTGTGTGTATGATTGGTAATGAATTGGGTTACATTAGCTGAGTTAAATTTTAGAAAAATTAATGTGAATTTGAAATTTTTGTTACAAATTCAGTTAATTTTTATGTTAATTCTGAATAAAAATTTTAATTTAATGAGTTCAATATATAAATTTAAATCAACCTCGTTTAAATTAAAGATAAACCAAACATGGACTAGCTTGTTATCCTTAATTGTGTGAAATATTAAATGTGACTAAGCTAAAACTCAAGGCATTCCATTAATTGAAAGTTCAAAACAATGATTAATAAAGTGGATAAAGAAATAGTGGAGTGAATTGAAAATATTTTGAAGGGAACAATTTGAGAGCCACTTTCATTTCTCTTATTACTTTCTTCGTTTTTTATTGGTACTTTCATTTCAGAAAGACAATGGTAAAAAGGGAAAAATCAAAATTACTAACCACAAACCAAATCATGTTGGATAAAATTAAAAATATTTATTATGTTTAATTAATTTTATTATTTTTTAGAAAATATAGTAGTAATATAAAATATAATACGAGTTTTAATTAAGACAAAAAGTGTGTTTTAGATCATAAAATTTTAAGCAATATTCAGATCAGATTCTAATATTTTAAAACATTCAAATTATATTTTAACGTTTTAAAAATATTTTAAAATAACTCTAATGTTTTAAATACATGCAAACCTAATTACAGACATAACTCAGTTAACTAGATCTCTTAACTGGTAAGTAATACTATCATGTGATAAATATGTGCCACGTGGTGCAAATTTTTTAAAAAATTTGTATGTAAATTCCACATGTATCATGTGAATTGCCGTATGGCATAAGATCCTTTTGCCTAATTATCTTTTGCCATGTGTACCTAAATCCTAAACTTCATACTATTTGAATAAAGGGTTAATAGTAAAAAAAGTAATCAATCTTAACACATTTTTTTAGTTAGGTAATCAACCTTTTAAAATTTTAATTGAGCGATTAACGTTTGCAAAGTTAACTAGTTGAGTGAAAAAGGTTGATGCCATTAGTCTCCGGTGACGAACCTGATCTGATCCGACAAACCCGACCCTACTCGATTTGGCTCACTCCAACCTTTTTACTTCTTTCGGTTAATTTTTAAACATTAATCACTCAATTAAAAAAATTTCAAAGTTTAGTCACTTAACTGAAAAAATACAAAAAAATTTAGATTAATAGCCTATTTTAAAATTTTTAAAATATTTGTACATAATATTTATGAAGACAATTAAAGTATTTAATTATTATTAAGTAAAAATAATATTAATAAATTTAAAAATGTATTATTATAATAATACATGTAAAATAATAAGTATAATTCATAATAGAAGATCAAGACAATAATTATTAGTAAAATTATTTTAAGTGAC
>JAOXYD010117395.1:0-11293 GCA_028565735.1 Pinacopodium congolense | reverse complement strand
GTCTAATTCAATTTCAAATACACAACCTAATCTTATTCCAATTACAATAATATATTTTTATGGTATAACTCACATCACAATACCCTAAGTTCAAATGCCATGAAAAATGCAAACAATAGTGAAAGTGCACTTCCCCACACTTAATTTAAACATTATGCTTATCGATCTTAAACCATTGAGATATTTAAACTATATGATGAAATACATGACCACGTTTCTATAATGACCTAAAAAGAATGCAGCCAAACCCCTTCCCCATACTTAAACCAAACATTGTCCTCAATGTGGAGAGAGGCCACTCATTATAACCATAAGTAAAAGAAACAAAAAAAGAACAAAAAACAAAAATAATAAGAAAATAATAAGAAAAATGGCAAGAAAACTTATAAGGATTCCAGTGGAAATTATGTGGGGGATCGCACATGAAATCCTTGCAATTCAAAAAAATTTAGAAGCTTAAGATAACATTGGTTTTTCCCCATTTGCTCTAACCACCCTACCATTTGAGTTATTTTGTCTTCCACATATTCGAGATGGCACTCCAAAGTCTTATGGTTATGATCTACAATGGATAAAACAGCTCCCAATCCTTCACCCTCTTCATCAAAATCCTCAGAAGAGCTGTCATCACCTTAAGGATGGTAGGAGGAAGATGATCTAGTGGTATTCTTTTATTGCATAGTAGCACTTGTGTTAGGGTCTCGGAGTGTTAAAGAATTCATCTCCACAATATCAACGCATCATAAGTGCATAAGAGTGAAATACTCAACAAATGCAAATGTTAAACCATCTAAATTAACATTACAAAATTGAGCAACAGCAGTGACAATATGACCCATGCCTAGATAGATTTGATTCTTATTTATCTCTTAATTCAAAGTATGAAAGATGTAATGTGATGTGTAAACCTTGCAATTTGTGTCCATACACCATAAAAGAAACAGTTCTTTAATTGAACACTTATTGCTTTGAGACTTAATGAAAACTGCATGACACATAAATTTATGCAAACTGCAATTGTCGCGGTCATGTATGACGGAGTTGGATGGATTATGAATGTCAAACTTGTCTATTCTCGTAAGTTTCTTCCAATATGCAACATACTTAAAGTCAGGGTGGTTATCATAAGTCTTTGATTTTGAAATCCAAATATGATGTTTAAGATATTATGAGTGATATTTCATGGTTTTCCTTGTAATCTAAACCAAAATTCATTCAAGGTTTTATGATCATATTACACGATTATATAGAATTCCAATGTCAATTCTCCAATCACAACATAGCCAAAATGAATGAATTTTTCCCATCCTGCCTTTTTACTTAAGTGCTTAATCTTATTGTGCAATCCAATCTCTTCAAGAATTCAAAAATCTAAATGTTTGGAGGCAACAATAAAATTACCTTTGAGTTGTAGGAATTTTGTACCTTCTTTATGACTAAAGATTAAGAAAGGAGCGCCAAATTTATGAGCCATATCTTGCGTTCCTTGTTCGGAAGTCACCTCTTTCCTTTTAGATTGTTTGTTTCCTATAACTTATCTTCCCTTAAGTGCCATGAGGATGAGCACTATGCAAAACCAATAAAAATAAAGAGAAGGTAAGATGAAAAACAAAAGAAAAAAGGAAAAATATGAAAATAAAAGAAAAAGATGTAGAGAATATGTTACTCTTGAAGAAAATAAGTGAAAGTCTTGAAAATTGCTAAAAGATTTATGAAATATTGATGGAAAATTCAAGAAAAGGGGATTATTTAAGTGAAAAAAAGTTCGAATTAGAGAGAAGAGACAAAAAAGGGGTTGCAGTAGCTGAAAATAGGCTAAAAATGGTTAAGGAGACTAGGATTTTAGAAAAAAACAAAAGGGAGGGCCGGTTAAGTAAGCAAATAAAAAAAGTTTTAAAACGCAAATAAGGTTGTCATTATACCAGCGATTAAGTAAAAAAAATCAAAATTCAAATAACATTGTCGCTATAGCGAAAAGCTATAACGATGTCTATATCAGAGTTTTTTATTTTTTTTATTTTTTTATTTTTTCATTTGCTTCTTTTTATTTTTTTTTTATTTTTTTATTTTTTAATTAATATTTTATAATTTTTAAAAAAAAATTAATTAAAATTTTTTTATTTTTTGTTATTTTTTATAGTGTTTATACCTACATTCAAACACCGAATCGTAAAAAATTCAACAAACTTCAATAACTTAAAATGGAAAATATAATCAAAACCTTAATTAAACACACACATCAAAAAATTAACTAACTACGAACAAAAAACATGCTAAAATTATGGTCATTAGTTTAACTGATGCCAAATTAGACAAGTTTAAATAAGGAAAAGGAAGGATATTACTTTCCCTTCATGTGAAAGTATGCCTCTAGAGTATGGTTTGCATCTCTGACCATTCACTTTGAATGTTTCTCCCTTTTCATTCTCTAATTCCAATGCGTCGTGCTTGAATACTTGGATGACTTTAAATGGACCTCTCCAATAAGAGTTCAGCTTTCCTAGAAATAAATGAAGATGAGAGTTAAATAACAATACTTGATCACTGATTTTGAATTCCTTCTTTTTAATGTGATCATCATGCAACTTCTTCATTCTTTCCTTGTATAGTTTGGCATTCTCATATGCATCAAATTGCAACTCCTCCAATTCATTGAATTGTAAGAGTTTGCGTTCATCGATTGCTTTACTATCAAAATGTAATGCTTTTGTAGCCTAATATGCTTGATGCTCTAGCTCCACTGGTAAGTAGCAAGCTTTCCAATAAGCAGGATGAAATAAAGTAGTACTTATAAGTGTCTTGAATACAGTTTGGTATGCCTATAGCACATCATCAAGCTTTATTTCCCAATCTTTCCTTGAATTATTCACTGTTTTCTCTAAAATGTGCTTTAACTCCATATTCACTAGTTAAACTTGGTCACTTGTTTGCGAATGATAAGGTACAACTATTCAATGGTAAACTCCATATCACTTTAGCATAATTTCAAAGGGTTTGTTGCAAAACTGAGCTCCTCCATCACTGATGATTAGCCTTGGTACTCCAAACTTATTAAATATTTGTTTAATGAACTTCTGCACTACCTTACCATCATTGGTTGGAGTAGCTACCGCTTTATCCCATCAACAGACATAGTCCACACCAATTAGGATATAAGTATTGATGGGAATGGTCCCATGAAATCGATTGCCCATACATCCCACTTTGAAATACTTCATAAACATTGACATCGATCACAATTATTAACATACTTATGTTCACCCTTGAATATCCTAGCCCAAAAGAAGCCGCATCCTAGCATTCGAGATGCAGCCTTATTGGCTCCATAATGACCTACATAAGATGAATTGTGACATTGGGTTAGGATTTCAAGCATTTCATCCTCAGTAACACACCTACGAATTAGTCCATTAACATATATCTTATATAAGATTAGCTCATCCCACATATAACGAGTACACTCAAACAAAAATCGCTTCTTTTGTTGACAAGTCAAGTCAAGGGGAAAGAAATCACCTACTATGTAGTTCGCTATATCATAAAACTATCGAATCAACAAATTGTTTACCAATATTAAGGATTCATCGGGAAGTATTCATGGATATTTTTGCTTGATTGCATCCCCCTAACTTCTAGACATGATAAGCAGTCTGCCATTACATTCTCTACCCCCCCCCCTTTGTGCTCGTTTCTTTCAGTTAAATTTTTAGAGAAGTAAGACACATCGAATGAGCCTTGGCTTAGCGTCCTTCTTGACGAACAAGTATCCTAACACTGCATGGTCAGTATAAACAATTACCTTTAAGCCTAAGAGGTATAAACAGAATTTTTTGGTTGAGACCACTATGGCTAACAGTTCCTTTTCGGTAGTTGTATAGTTCAATTATCCTCTTGTCAAGATCCTATTGGCGTAGTAGATAGCATGTAGTCTCTTCTCCTTTGCTATTCGAGAACACAACCTAAGGCTTGATCACTAGCGTCAGACATCATCTTAAGTAGTAAAGACTAATCTGAAAAAGTTAAGATTAGTGCAGACACGAGTGCCTCTTTCAAACTATTGAAAGAATTTAAACAGTTATCATCGAATTTCAAGGGTGCATCTCTAACTAACAAATTAGTAAGGGGACAAGCAATAAGAGAGAAATCTTTGATGACTTGTTTATCAAATCCAACATGTCACAAAAATGCTCTAATACCCTTAACATTTTTTGGTGGCAGAAGCTTCTCGATAACCTCTATTTTGACTCTATACACCTCTATGCCCTTGCAAGAAATTTTGTGTCCCAAAATTACACCTTCATGTATTATAAAATGATACTTCTCCTAGTTAAGGAATAGATGCAATTTTTCGCATATTTGAAGTACTCTGTCCAAAATTTTCAAACAATTATCAAAAGAGTCTCCAAAGACTGAAAAATCAACCATAAACACTTCCATTATATCCTCGATCATATCTACAAATATGGCCATCATTCATCTTTGAAAAGTAGCCAACACATTGCAAAGGCTAAATGGCATTCTTCTATAGGCAAAAGTCTCATAAGGGCAGGTGAATGTGGATTTATCTTGCCTTGATCATTTTTAACCACTGTGATACCTCCTTTCTTATGTACACACTGCACTAGACTCACTTATTCACTATCCAATATAGGATAAATAATTCTGGCAACTAAGAGTTTTACCACCTCTTTCTTCACCACCTCCATCATGTGTTGGTTCAACCTCCTTTGCCGCTCCCTCATTGTCTTGCAACCTTCTTCCAAGTTAATTATATGCATCACCACACTTGGACTTATCCCTCTTATATCCCTAATTTTCCATCTTATAGCCTTAATCCACTTCTTTATAATTTCTACCACCTGCTTCTCTTGCTCTACATTTCATTGATTAGAAAAAATGATTAGTAGTGTTTGGCCCTCACTTAGAAAGGTATATCTAAGGTAGTTAAGCAAAGCCTTTAACTCCAAAATAGGTGGTTTTTCACTAAATGGTGACATAGTTGCTTTAGTTCTCACTAACGACTCTTCCTTTTGTATCTCACCTAACTCCTCTTCTTCCTCAATAATTTCATGAGTTCCTTTTTTTTCTTCGTCATTTATGTCTCTCTCTATTTACACATAATCATCCACCATATCAATCTTCATGTAAACACTTCTCTCTGGTGGTTTTTTCAAAGTTTTGCTCTTGCTAAACTTTACTTATTCGTCACCAATATGAAGAACCAACATTCCATTATGAACATCAATCAAAGCTCTTCCAGTATTCATGAAACGCCTTTCAAGAATTAACAAAAAGCATCTATCTTCCTCAAAATCTAGCAAAATAAATCCACTGGAATAATAAACTTATTCACCTTTACCAAAACATCCTCTACTACTCCAAATGGCTTCTTTATCGATTGATCTGCCAATGTATGAACATTGATGTCAGCTTCATGTCTCCAAGTCCCAATTTTCTGAAAATAGACAATGACATTAAGTTAATACTAGCACCAAGATCATATAAAAACTTTGAAAATTCTATATTACCGACAACACAAGGGATAGTAAAACTCTGTGGATCCTTCAACTTAAAAGGCATGTGGCTGGAGATGATTAATCTACAACTCTCGATTAGAGACACGTCTAGTTATCCTCCTAAGTCCTCTTCTTGGTCAGGATTTCTTTAAGGAACTTGGCTATTTAGGTATGTTCTCCAACGCCTCTATAGAATACAAGTTAATATATAACATCTTCAACTTTTCTAAAAATTTAGTGAATTGTGCATCCATCTGATTCTTCTTCATTCTTTAAAGGGAAGGGATCTTCATAATATATGGTAGAGGTGGTACATATGGCTTCTCTACACATTCATCCTCCTTCTCTAGGTTGTCCTCTTTGGGTGGTGATAGGCACGCATTTTATAGTATTTCTATATGTGTTTCAATACCATTTCATCCCTATTTATTGTTTAAATGCTTACTTTGTGTTCCTTTTGTGTTTTCATGAAGATTTAACCTTAAGGTACAAATACAAGTTGAAAGGGCTAATTTTTTAGCATAATTGGAGTAAATTTGGAACTAAAAGAGGTGCGAAATCAATTTGAAGTACTAGAGCATCATGCACACCAAATTGCAATGCCATATGACAAGCCATAAGGAGTTCACAAAGAAAAGAACAAGACAAGTTAAATTGAATTCCAGGTTTAGTGTAGGTGACTTTGAGGATGCATTAGGAGTACTTTCAGAGCTCAGATTAATCTAATATTTTATAAGAAATAAGATCATCATGTTAGGAAATTGCATACCAAATTTCATGGCAATTGGAGGTATGTAAGAGTAGTTAGAGCAGAACAAGTGATCACAAGTTGAAGCTATCAAATATTAGGGACTAAAACGACCCCTATTAAATGGTGCCGTTTAACTCTTTACAAGGTGGCGTTTTACTCTCAAAGAGCGAAAAAAACGCGAAATGCATCGTTTTACTGTAGCAATGTATATATAAGCCTAGATGCGCACTAGACCTAGAGACCATCATTTCCTTTTATTATTTTTTAGTTTCTTAGGTTCTCTTTTGCTTAAATTTATGATCTTTTTATCCAATTTTTGTTGTTCTTTTTATTTTCTGCCCATGTATTTTCTATTCTAGTCTTAAATACCTATAGTTTCAGGATTATTTTTACTGCATCTATTATTTTTCTTACTTTATCTTCTAGATTTGGTTATTATCCAAATATTATTGTTGAATCTTGATATTTTGTTAATGAAATGCATAGTTTTATTTTCTAATGTCATGTTTTTATTTTTATCGCATTTATTTCGTTAGTTTAATTTTT
Source organism: Pinacopodium congolense (assembly GCA_028565735.1). Lineage (NCBI taxonomy): Eukaryota > Viridiplantae > Streptophyta > Magnoliopsida > Malpighiales > Erythroxylaceae > Pinacopodium > Pinacopodium congolense. The sequence continues at coordinate 4,480 of JAOXYD010117395.1, read as the reverse complement.
GGTTTTTATTTATTAGTTATGTTTTTTATTAGTTTATGCTTTAATGTTGAGTTTATGCATGTTTTTAGGTTTAAATGAGTTTAATAGCTTATTTTATGTGTGTTTTATTTTCCATTCTAGTTTAATTTGATTGGGTGTTTTAATTTAGTCATAATTAGGTGATTAGTAGTTTGAATTTAGCTTAGATTAGGTTGAATTGCAGTTTTTATTATTGGTTTTATGTTTTCTATCTTTTAATTCCTTTCTTTTAATATGGGCTTTGTTTATTTAGTTATTCTTTTACTTAATTTCGTTATGTTTAGTTAGTGTCCTTTAGGCTAGAAGGTGTAGGGAGGATTTAGGTTGATTAATTGTGAGAATGTGATTTAGTTGGGCTTAATTTGATATTTTTATGCTTAGGTTGGTTTGGGATCTTGGTGAATAGGTTGGATTGGGATCTTTGTTAATAGTCATAGATCAGATTTTATCTTTAGGCTTGATCGTCTTGTAGGTAATTCCCTAATATTAAAGCTAGGATTGAGCATGTGATATTTGATTGTCCTTAGTGATTTCTGAAAGTAACAATAGGTTAGTTGGTTTTGTTATGATACTTAACCAACTAATCTAAGGTTCCATTCCTTTAGGATACACTTTATGAGCTTGTGAGTTAGGCCCTAAATTAGTTGTTCCTTAGGATCTAAGGTGTCTTCACTATTAAATCTAGAGAGCTTGTTCTAGATTATAGTGAAGATACGAGTATTTCTAAAGCTTGTTAGATTTACCTACGTTAAAGGAACTGAGGGTATAAGAGCTTGTTCGCATCTAAAGGCTAACACCATAGTTAGAGCACCTTGTATCCAAATTTGAGGATTAATAGTTATTCATGAATCCCTATGATACCTTCGGTCCATTTCTTTATTATTGTTAGCAGTCTTTTCTTATTTTAACTTTTTAATTTTTTTAGTTTTTTTAACTTCCATTATTCTAAAGGTTTTATTTTCCTTTTCTTGACAACATTAGAGGTAGCAGTTCACCCTAGCTCTCTAAGGATTTAACTCTGATTTACCCTAACTATGTAGTTAGGTTAGTTAGGCAAATTTATTATTTAGTAGCTTACGACAATCTCATCAGGTGCGTTTATCTCTTTTTCCTTCGACTCCTCCAACTCTTTACAACTCCTTAACTTTATTACCTTCAATTACTCTCAGATTGGATTCAGTATTAGTAGGTAGGCTTCCTACATTCCTTGTATTTAAGGTATTAGCAAGTTGACCAACTTGTGCCTCTAAATTACGTATAGAAGAGGCATGATTACCAAGTTGGGCTTCTAAATTATGTATACAAGAGGCATGATTTTTGAATATCTTATCAAATTTGGCCTCCATCCTCTTCTGGCTCTTATCTTCACTGTTGAACTTTGAGCAAAGCATATCCACAAGCTTATCCATCTTTGACTTCATTATGTTTTGGTTTTAATGCATGTTCATATCTATTTCAAGCAAATTTAATGTACATTTGGTTCTAAATGATGCTAAACTGTTTAAATATTATTTATATTTATGTACATTACAGATGGAAGCCAAAAAATGGAGAAAAGATTGAAAATTTAGCAAAAATGTCAAGTTTTAGGAGTTAAATGACACCCCCTATTACCACGTCATTGTACTCTTCAGGCAGCCGTTTTACTTCGAAGATAGAGACTTAAATAGTGCCTGTATAACCTATCATTTTACTATTGTTTAAGTGTCGTTTTAGTAGCTATCGAGATATTTTCAGCTGCAACTTGCTCCAACTTGTTCCCACTTATATCTGACATATAAATGAAGGTTTAGAAGATAGAAACAATAAGAATTGACAGATAGAAACCCGTTTTTTTAAATCAATCTTCAAATTCTCTTAAAGTTTAAGGCTCCTAGACAGTGTTCTTCATATTTTCTGATTTTCTTTTAAAGATTTAAGTTGTTTTTATGGATTGCAGAAGGTTAATCACATGTCTTAGACATGTGAGCATGTTTTTATCTCTATTTGGTCCATTCTAAAGTCATCTTTTGTATTGAAATCTACTCTTGAGCTCATATTCAAGAACATAAGTTATATGCATAATATCTTTTCTTTCTTCATTCAAATATGTGGTTGAACATGTTTACGGTTAATGAATGTTGATTTGATGATCTGAATGCATGCTTATAAATGATTAAGGGTTTTCCTTACTTACGTGAAGGCTTAAAGCTTGTCTTGAATGGATTATTTAAATGATTAGGTTGATAATATTGAAAAGAATTTTTTAAAGAACCTAATTTATCCCCCTCCCCTCTTAGGTGCCATATAGGCCTAAAATTTGGTATCAGAGCCTAGGTCTCACATTTGATTAATTCTAATGAATTAGTGAGTAAAGATAGGTGGCGCTTAACTTAGATGTGCCTCCTTTGTTTAATAGAGAAAACTTTAGAGATTGGAAAATTAGAATGAAAAATCACTTTTAAAACTTAGGAAAATATTATTGGAAAATGATAGAAAATGCTCCTTATATACCTTCTAAGCCTACAGAAAGTCTAACACTCAATGAAGCATTAGAATTAGATGAAATCGAAACAAATATTATTTCATTTAATTATCAATTTTTAAATGTTTTATACTATACCTTGAGTATGGAGATATTTGAAAAAGATTCATGGTGTGAAAGTGCTCGAGAAGTATGGCGTGCATTAGAGGAAATCTATCAAGACAAGGAAAAGGAAAGTGGACACGAAGACGTAGCCTTCCTATACTTCATGGATGATGAGGTACATACTTCCACAACATCTTGTAATGATGTATCTTCATGTTCTAAACTCTATGATAATAATGATGAATATGATGAAGAATACACTTATGAAGAGATATTAGAGCATATAGAAAAATTAACTAGGAGGAAAAAGAAATTTCATGATAAGTATACTGAAACCTCAAAATTTGTTGACGGTTGTAAATTAGAAAATGAAACACTTAGGAAAGTAGTAGAATCAAAAGATGTTGAGATGCAAAAATTAGTAAAAGAAAAATGTTTGTTAAAGAAAAAATTGGAATCAAAAAGTGATGATGATTATTATAGTTTGGTAAAAGAAAATGCATCACTTAGAATAGAGATAGATGCCCTTAAGGATTCACTTGCTAAATTTACGACAGTGAATGAAAAATTGGAAAACATGTTGAATAGTCAAAAGGTAGTAAATGCTAGACATGGTTTATGTTATGTAAGTGATAATGGACCTTCCTCTAGCATGAATAAATTTGTTAAAGGTAAGAACTTAGAAGAAGAAGAACCTAGACCATCCATTAAAAAAATTTCTAGGCTTTATCATCTAGCTCTCATCATAGAAAGAATCATCATGCATCTTTGTATGCATTAAAACCATCATATAGAAAGAATGTACATGTGCCTAAAAATAAACCTAATTTCTTTGTAAATGAACATCATAAAAATGATGCATATAGATCTCCTACTTCATATGCACCTCAAACATATATGAATGTTTCTATAAATGTTTATCATACTCATCATATGCCTTTAAATGTCTCTTATACATACTCTAGACAAGATTTCCATCAAAGAAAAATATTTACATCTAAACATGCATATAGGAACAATTTAAGACCTCATTATTATCCATTTAGAAGTTTCAATGGATCTAGACTAAGGTATGGTCATAGGAATGCATATACACCATTAACTTGTCATTATTGTGGTCATTTTCGACACGATCAACAATTCTGTTATGATCGTTTAAATGTGAATGTTTTGTTGAACGGAGGAGAAAGATATAGAACTAACCATAAAGACCTAAGATGGTATGGGTACCAAAAGTTCGTTAAATTTTTTAGGTATTAAAGGATATCTCCAAGAGCTTAAAAGAAAAATAAATCACCAATATTGTTGAACCAAGGACTTAAAAACTACTAGAGATTGGTGATAAATTATTAAAAGGGAGGTATACCTTAAACCTATTTGTTTGATTAAACTTTATGTGATGTTTTAGATAATTGAATCTACTTAAATTTGTGTATTACTTGACATTTTGCAAATTAGATTATAAATAGAGTAATGGAATTCTTGAAAATATGTTTGTTTAGTTTTTTGAAGAAATCTGTTTGCGTACTTTACTATTAGTCGACTGATAAGGTGAGTTGGGCCGACCAAATGTGTTTTACAAGACTATCGGTTGATTGATATGAGTTGATCGGTCTACTGAATGTTGTGCACAAGGAGATCAGTCAATTGATATCAGTGGTTTTGTCGACCGAGTAATCGAAATTCTGAAATCTTAATTCCTGCCTCCTGTGCTATTTATGTATTATTTTATTAGATAAATGTCGTTTATTTTTAGTGCTTAATTGAATTTAAAAGATGATTGTAACATTTAATTCTCTTATTGAAAAGTCTTTTAAATGAAATTTAGATATTTTAAATAATTTTAAATAATTATATTTCCTGATAAATGTTTTAATTAATTACTTTAAGTTT
>JAOXYD010117374.1:0-11293 GCA_028565735.1 Pinacopodium congolense | reverse complement strand
ATAGAGATCTAAGACCGCAAATCCAAAAATCAACTTCTTGAAATTAAAGCCCATTAACTAGATTAAAAACATAACCAAACTTTAAACTAAGTTTAACAGAGAAAAGGCATAAGTCTAAACCATGGCTTTGTCTTTAATTCGTGAAGAAACTCTAATTCAACCTTTAAAATTGTTAAGAGCTTAATTTATTCATTAATCACCTAATCCTTAGCTGAATTCCACAATTGATAATTTTTAGTAATTTAAAAATCATTTTATAATTCAGAATTGCCAGGTTTGAAGAATAGTAAGGTAATTTAGAAGATTTTTTTAAATCTTTTTAATCATTTAACTTGGAAATTTCCTAGGTAATTGTAATCTAATTAATCTAGTACTTAACCAATCACAAATTTCTCATGGGTTTGATGCTCGGAGTCTTAAAAATACTCCATTATATTACTTGTTCGATAGGTACGATTGCCTTTCCTAACGTTAATTTTCAAATAAATTCATTTTAGTTTTTCAAGTAAAATCGTTAAAAGCGCTCCACAATTTTCATAATCATTCAACCAATGCTCAACATAATCATTCTTGAGTGACAATGAAAATCTCAACAAGTTGTTAGGAAGTAGATATAGGAGAAATAATTGTCTCTGGACCATAATAAATAGGTTTATTTGTTCTCTCCCTTACTCATTTAATTTCAAGTTGTTCATAAAATTGTTTACATAGATTATACAATTGCTTATATTTTTATAGAATTGATAATTAATTTCCATATAATTGTTAGAAAATTTGGTGAATTCAGGTTAGAAAGTTGTTTGGCTTCTACATAATCACTTATGAACTTATGATTCATGAACTTTGAAAATTTTTGAAAAACCTAATTTACCCCCTTCTGTCTTAGGTGCCATGGAGACAAAAATGTTGATTTCGATGCAGAAGCAGAATCTAGATTATGCATATGTAAAACCTAGAATAGATTATATAAACATGTATAGTATAAAAGGATTATATCATTATGTTCTATATTGGTACATAATTATAATTATATAAGAGAATAAAAAGGACAATTGTATATAAGCTATTCTAGGAAATAAACAATCACATAACACTAATTTAGACTAATTAATCCTTGAATCTTGTAAAACTCCCCCTTAATTTGGCTTAAAGATTTCTTCCATATCCAGCTTACTTACTAGATGTTCAAACTATCCCTTATGTAGCCCTTTATTGAGTATGTCTACTGTTTGATCTATATTTGGTATATAGGAAAGACAAAGTAACCCACTTTCAATCTTTTATTTGATGAAATATTGACAACTTCAACGTGTTTTGTTTTATCATGTAAAACTAGGTTATGAGTGATTGATATGGTTACCTTGTTATCACAATACACTTTCATAGGATGACATATCGAGATATTTAAGTCTTTAAAAAATCTTTTCAACTAAATTTCCTCACTAATCACATGAGCAAGAGATTGGAACTTAGTCTCAACACTACTTATAACCTCTACATTTTTTTTTCACTCTGCCATGTAATGAGATTTCCTCTAACAAAGGTGCAATAACCTGAAATAGAGCGATTGTTAGTAATAAAGATGGCCTAATTTGCATTAGTGTAGATTTCTATTTGTAGGTTGTTATTCTTCTGAAACATAAGACCTCTTCCAGGAGTTCCTTTTAGGTATCTCAAAATTGTATAGGCTACATCAAAGTGTTCTCATTTAGTTGAATATCACAACTTCAGCTCTAGTTGAATTAAGTCTCAAATTAGCATTAAATGGAGTATCTGTAGTTTTATAACCTAAGAGAACTATTTCTTTGATAAGATCAAGAATATACTTCCTTTGGTTTACAAAGATACCCTTCTTTGATGTAACAAAATCCATACCAAAGAAATATTTCAATAATTCCAAATTTTTAATCTCAAAATCTTATGCCAACTTCTTGTTTAAGTCTACCAATTCTTTAAGATCATCACATATCAACATTATATCATCCATAAAGATAATTAAGACAAAGATCTTACCATTCTCCAATTGCTTATAAAACATTGTGTGATCAGCTAGGGTTTGATGATAACCATCTCCTTTAACTGCTGTTCCAAAATGCTTAAACCAAGCTCTTAAAGATTGTTTAAGACCATATGGGGATTTTTAGGTTTGCATGCTTATCTTATCGCATCATCATCTCAAATCCTAGAGGTAGACTTATAAACACTTTTTCGTTTGTATTCCCATTTAGAAACGCATTGTTGACATCCAACTAGTGTAATGGCTCGTCATAATTAATGGCTAAAGAAAAGAACAACCAATAGAATGGACTTTTGCAATAGGAGCAAAGGTTTCCAGATAATCAATCCTTTATGCTTAAGTAAATCCTTTTGCAACTAATCTCACCTTATATCTATTAAGATTGAAATATATTGAATTTTCATATGCTTTTTAATATCATTTCAATCCTAATTTTGTGTTTAAATGCTTAATTTGTGTTCTTTTGGAATTTTTAGGTAGATTTGATAATGGATCACAAATAAAAACTAAAAGCATGAAGTTTGGAAGGCAAAGGAGCAAAAATTAAAATGTTATTTCATTTAAAAAATAAAAAGAGAGCAAGCTAAAAACCAAAAAAAAAAAAGGAAGAAGAAGAAAGCTTATTAAAAGCTTTAGGTGAAACGAAATTTTAACAATGAGAAGATGCCAACTTTTTTAAACTATAGGAGTGCAACATTTTACGTGGCACAAAATGACAGCAAATTGGTGGAAAAAAAAGTGAGAGCTTTCTTGACTTGGTTAGAGGTAGCCTATTAAGGGTCAATTTGCATGTGTTTTTCATTAATAATTATGATGATTGAGACCTAAATTCCTGATTATATGTTTAATTTCCAGGAATTGGATCTTAATTGATGAATGACGAAGATTAAAGTGAGAAAGAAGCAAACTATAGCAAAATGAGAGCTGTCCAGGACCAATACATGGGTATGGATAGACCCTTATATTGATCCCCAAGACCCCATATTCCTTCGACTACATATGACCAATACAACAAGTTGACGGCGGGTTGAGCCCACTGTATTGGTAATAATACAACATATCTTCACCAAATATCAAATATTGCGGCTGTGGCATGTTATTCAATTATTTTCCTAGCCTGTAAGTGCAAGTGGGAGGCTGCTAAAGCTATAAAATAGGAAAACAACAAATTTTCATGAATCAATTACAAGATTTTAGTTCTAAAAATTAGAGAGAGTTGCTCTTGCTTCTCTCTTAGTTTTTCTTAGAGTTTCTTAGCTTTAAGAACTTGTAATTCGAGTTATATTGTGCTTTTTGAGTTGTTGCTTATTGAAGAACGTTGCTAAGACATATATCTGTGTTTTTAAACCATCATAGGGGGTTTCTAAACTTAGATTAATTTTTTATTTTCTCTGCTTTTCAGATTGATCAAAGTTCATCTTCTTATGCTTATATTCTCCTATGTTCCTTGACTTTTCTCCAATTTATTATGGATTTTGAAGCTGTGTACTATCCATATCATGTTGAGGAGTTCAAGACAAGTCCAAGAGCTTTCTAAAACTATTTTGTAACATCTAAACTTATTATTTAGCTTATATTTTCGGATCTATCAAAGTATGTGGCTTAAGATACATGTTTTGTATACTTTGATGATCATGTGCGGTTAAATCCATTTTCCAGCTTAGGATTACTGTTTTAATGATTTAAAAGAGCTTGAATGCATGTGCAAAGATTTGATGTTTCTTATTAAAGGTCTTAAAATTTTAATTTTGGACTGGCCACTTAAGATTAAAGTGAAAGATAATTTAAGACTTGAGGAATCAACTTAGGTTGTTGGAAAAATCAATAAATAACATAAATTAATTAACGAATGATGAAATTTTAATTATTTGTGAGAGTTGGAGATCTAAGACTACAAATCCAGAAATCTACTTCTTGAAATTAAAGCCCATTGATTAGATTTAAAGCATAACCAAACTTTAAACCAAGTTTAATGGAAAAAAGGCATAGGTCTTAACCATAGCTCCATCTTGAATTCGTGAAGGAACTCTAATTTAGCCTTTAAAATTGTTAAGAACTCGATTAATTCATTAATCACCTAATCCTTAGTATAATTCAACAATTTGATAATTTGTAGTAATTTAGAAATCATTTTGTAATTCAAAATTGCAAGGTTTGAAGCAAAAATATGATAATTTAGTATTTTTCATCTTTTTTAGATAATTAATATGTAATTTCCTAGATAATTTTAATCTAACTAATTTGATATTTAGCCAATCACAAGTTCCTCATGGGTTCGACACTCGAAGTCTTAAAAATACTCCAGTATATTTTTTGTTCGATAGGTACACTTACCTTTCGTAATGTTAGTTTTTAAAGTTAATTCATTTTGATTTTTAAAGTAAATCATTAAAGGCATTTCACATTTCATAATCACTCAACCAAAGAACAACATAGCCTTAGTGCTTAAAGAAGAGAAAAAGTAATTAAATCTTTAAAAAGCGACTAAAGAGATAAGTGGGGAGCTGCTCCACTCACAGCAATAAAAAGCTATCGAAGGGTTGAATTCCTTTGAGTGATGGCTGAAAAGACAAAAAGAGTAGCTCTGCACTAGACACAAAAATTTAGTAGCAAAATTAAGGGGAGCGGCAGAAATTTCATTGCAAAAGGGCTATTCTCCACACACACTCAAGAAAGGTTACAAGCTTGGAGTTAGCTTAGAGCTTGGAGCTTAGTTAAGCTCTCCACTCACCAAGAATTCAGTAGTAAATACTCTAGAGAAGGGGAGGTCTCCTGCATCCAAGTAACATATTTAGCCTTAGCTTTTGGATTTAATTGGAATTATTGCACTTTTTAATATATTAGCTTATTATTTCATTGGTTTCCTTTGCTTTTCTTCATTTTCTTGATTGAATTATTTTTTTTCTTTTTCTTGTCTGAATTTTTGGCTTTAGTTCTTGTGTTGACTTGCTTTCTTATGTAATGACCTTTGTTTTATGTTATTATGTTATCTTTATCAAGTGTTAAGAGTTATTTCATAGGTTTCCATTTATTTTCAATGTCTTTGGTTAATTTATATTCTTATAATTTCAATCATTTAATGTTAATGTTTTGCTAAAATTTTTATTTAAAGTATCAGTTTTAGTTTAGTTGAGTTAAGTTTTAGTTAATTAATTAATAGGTTAAGTAAAGTGCTTTTCATTTGGTGTTTTTAATTTTCAGCCTTGGTTTAATTTAATTAATTATGGTTATTGTTTATTTAATTTGTGTTTTTGTTAATTTAATTATGTGTGGCTAGCCTTTTTAAGGGTTTGAAGGTATTTTAGAGATAAAGGGTAATCCATTGTGAGAATAAGAATGAGATTAAATTGATTTGGCGTTTTTAGGTTGGGTTGGTTTGGAACCTTAGCTAAATGTCATGAATTAGGCATTATCTTTAGGCGTGATCATCTTTTAGGTAATTTCCTAATTTAAATGCTAGTATTGAGCATGTAATACGTAATTTTCCTTGTCAATTTTTAAAAAGTAGCAATAGGTTGGTTGGATTTTTTAGGATACTTAATAAAATCTTAAGGTTAGAACAATAGGTAACAAATCTCACACCCTTAGTTGCTGAAGTTGCAATAGATGTCATAACAACTAAGCTATATGATTTTTGTTCATTTTTAGACCATTATATTGATATATGTTCTTCCATGTAAGCTAAGCAGTAGTTTATGGATTTGGTGGTTTCTAAGAGTACCAACAGAAATGGTATGATCCTTACACTAACAAGGATTCAGTTCTCCGCCACCATGTTATCAAGGTCAACCATAATGTCTACCCATGACTCCATATTCAACATTATCACCACAAGCTGATGGGATATCATTGGAGGAGATCATCGAGAGCTTAGACATGAGAACTCTTCAATTCCAATAGGAAACGAGGAGTGGCTTGAAGGAATTGGAAGACCAAGTGAGCCAAATGGTTATAGTAATTGCTAGCTTAAAATACCAAGTCTCTTCAAGCATTCCTAGCTAGCCAAAGAAAGACCATGGGGAGAAGACATGTGCAATTTCACAAGAGGGTGGAGAACAGCAAGAGTAAGAGGAACCTATCAAAGAAAAGGAAGTGTTCTTAGAATAAAAGGAGGATGAAACACCTTTCAAGGTAATTAGTACTTCTTTAGGTATTGCTAACCATATTTATGTTCCTTATCCTCGTAGGTTTAAAGAGGAATAATAAGAAGAAAAGAAGAAGCAAGAAGCAAGAAGTAAAAGAGAAGAAGAGCGAGTAAGAGCAGTAAGAGGATCAGGAGAAAGAGGAGTTAGATCCAATCAAATGCTTGAAGGAGTTATGCATGAGCAAGCCAAAGTAGAAGGGTGATGAGAGGGATGCAGAGTCTCCAGACTTCTACCACTATGGAGACCATCCTGGGAGAAGAGTGTTGCCTGTAGTGGAGAATGGATGTTAGAACATGACTAGGACGCAGCTTGGTTCCACCTCCCTAAAGCTGTTAGGCATCATACTATTTATGATCTTGCTTCGAGGGAAGTTGCTCCAGGCTCATCTCTAAGTTTAAGCATGCTACCTATTAGGCTCAAGTATCCATTCAATAATGGATGATGTCGAACATGTCAAAGGTCAAGCTTATGAACTTAATTAAGAACTTGATAGGAGGCAACCGATCTGTATCCTTTTGTTTTTGTGTTGTTCTCTCTTGTAAAGATCCTTTGGTTGGTTTACTTTTTTTCTTTAATTGTTTTTAAGTGATTTGGCTATATATGGAAACTGAGCTGCATTCTTCTTCAACACGGAAGCTACCATCTCTATTCTTAAGTTCCATTTAGCCTCTTCCAAATCCAGGGGAGTACTCTTATTCCCACTTCTTTTCATTTTTCTGTTATTTTAAGAAAATGAGGATAGTGTTTCATTTAAGTATGGGGGTGGGGCAATTTAAAATTTTTTTGCACTTGAACTGTTATAAATCCAATTGTTATAATTTGAATATGTTAGCTTTAAATGATTTTGAACTTTAGTTGTTAGTTAATTACAATATTTGAAGGAAATTGATGCTTTTAATTTGGTGAACAATGATTGATTTTGGATTGATTTTTAACCTTTAAGTTTTTCATTTTTCTTTTTCTCTTGAGTACTTACATGTGTTAGTGATTCATTTGTATGATATTTGATGTTGAAGTACATTTTATATACTTCATCATAGGAATGTGGAATGGGACGTTTGAAATAATTTGTCATAAGGAAACAACAATGAAAAGATAGAAAAAGAAAAAGAAAAAGAAAAAAAAGAAACAAAGAAACAAAGAATATGAAAGAAAAGAAAAAGAAACAAAGAGAAAAATATTCTTTGTTTTTGTGTTTTTATGTATTGAGCAATTTTCACTCTGCTAGCCTCAGCCCAAATTCTCAAATCTTTAAGTTATGAATGGTGCTTTTGGCCATTTGAAATGGTGCTCTAACCTAGTAACCAGGGGCGTTGATCATAAAGTGTTCACCTTCACATTAAAAAGTCAGATGACTGTTCAAATAGACATTGCTCAAAACTCAAATTGTGTTGTATTTTCAGTTGTGTTTTTTTTTATATTTTGAATATCCTTGACCATATTCATATGCTGGCTTATACAAAATGACTTGAACATTTGGTATTATGCATATGGGATTGCTTCTTACTGACTTTATGTGTTTGCATGTGTTTAACCAAGTTTTTAGTCATGAAAGAATTAAGATTTGTGAATTAGATTAAAATCATGAATTTTTTTTTATTTGTACTCAATGAGCTCTTGACTTCGGATTGAGATTGCTTTAGTAGAATATTTAAATCATTGATTGAGGGCAAGCAACGGTTCAAGTGTGGGGGTATTTTATAGGATTGAAATATATTGATTTTTCATATGCTTTTAATTTTCATTTCAATCTTATTTTTATGTTTAAATTCTTAATTTCTGTTCTTTCAAAATTTTCATATAGATGTGATAATGGAACACAAATACAAAATAAAAGCATGAAGTTTGGAAGGAAAAGGAGAAAAAAGTCAAAAATTGTTCTAATTATAAAAAAACAGAAAGAGACCAAGCTGAAAAACCCAAAAAAAAAAGAAGAAGAAGAAAGATTAGAGCATGTTTAGTTGGGTTGTAGGTTTTGGTTTTTTGTTGTGATTTTTTATTTTTGTATTGGGTATTGTGTTTTATTTTTCGATTTCTGTGCTATATTAGTGTGTTTTCTTTATCGATTTTTGTGTTAAAAAACAGGAAACAAAAACTAAAAACCAAAGTGGAACTAAACATGGCCTTATTAAAAGCGTTACGTGAAATGGCATTTTAACAAAGAGAAGATGCCATCATTTTTAAGCTAAAGGAGTGCATCATTTTACATGGCATGGAACAGTAGCAAATTGCTGGAAAAAAAGGGGGGGGGGAGCTCTCTTAACTTCGTGAGAGGCAACCCTAGTACTTAAAGAAGAAAAAAAGTAATCAAAACTTTAAAAAGCAAGCAAGGAGGGTCAACACTACAGAGACAAGTATGGAGCTGCTCTTAACGCATAACTACAAAAACATTATTAGAGGACTGACTTATTTAGAGTGATGGCTGAGAAGGCAAGAAGAGTAGCCCTCCACTGGACACAAAAATTCAGCAGCAAAAATAAGGAGGGGGAGCTGTAAAAACATCATTGGAGAAGGGCTGCTCTCCACTCACATTCAAGGATAGCTTAGAGCTATTCTAGAGCTTGGAGCTTGGAGCTTAGTGGATCTCTCCACTCACCAAGAATTTGGTAGCATATACTCTAGAGAAGGGGAGCGCTCTAGTATCCAAGCAATGTCCTTAGCCTTAGATTTTGAATTTAATTTGAATTATTACACTATTCATAGTATTAGCTTATTATTTCATTGGTTTCCTTTACATTTTTCCTTTTCTTTCCTTCATTTTCTTGTCTGGATGCTTGATTTTATTTTTCTTGTCCAAATGTTTGTCTTTAATTTATGTGTTTACTTGCTTTCTTATGTAATGACCTTTGTTTTATGTTATTATGTTATCTTTATCAAGTGCTAAGTTTTATTTCATAGATTTTCATTTATTTTCAATGTCTTTGGTGAATTTATGTTCTTATAATTTTAATAATTTAATGTTAAATTTTGCTCAATGTTTAGGTGCTAAAATTTTTATTTAAGGTATTATTTTTAAATTAATTGAATTAAGTTTAATTAATTAATTAATAACTTAAGTAATTGGTGTTTATGTTAGTTTAAGTGTTAAATTATGTTTTTTATTTGGTGTTTTTAATTTTTCAGCCTTAGTTTAATTTCATTAATTATGGTTTGTATTCATTTAATTTGTTCTTTTGGTTAATTTAATTATATGTGGCTAGTTTCTTAAGGGTTTGAAGATATTTTAGAGATAAAGGGTAATCAACTGTGAGAATAGGATTGAGTTTGAATTGATTTGGTGTTGATAGGTTAGGTTGGTTTGGAACCTTAGTTACATATCATGAATTAGGTATTATCTTTAGGCTTGATCATCCTTTAGGTAATTTCTAATTTAAATAGTTGGATTCATCATGTAATACGTAATTTTCCTCGATAATTTCAAAAAAGTAGTAATAGATTTGTTAGAATTGTTAGGATTCTTAACCAACTAATCTAGGTTTCATATCTTTAGATTACACTTTCCGAACTTACCGGTTAGTGGTCTAAGTTAATCACTCCTTAGTACTTAATATGTCTTTACTATTAAATCTAGAGAGCTTATTATAGGTATAGTGAAGATAAGGACATCTTTAAAACTTGTATGATTTAACTAATTTAAAGGAACTAAGGGTTTGAGAGCTTGTTCAAATGTATAGGCTAGTACCTTAGCTAAAGCACTTTTTATCTAAATTCAAGGATCAATAGTTATTCCATAATCCCGATGATACCTTTGACTTATTTCTTTGTTATTGTTGTTTGTTTATTATGTTTTGCTTTGTTTTTGACCTTTTTGTTGTTTTTAGTACATCTTAATTATGTTAGTTCTTTTTAAGTCTAGGGGTTTTTGTTTTTATTTTTCTTGACAACATTATAAATAGAAGTACCCCCTAGCTCCCTGTGGATTCGAACCAAGCTCACCCTAACTACAGAGTTGGGATAGTTAGGTTTATTATTTGATAATGGGCGATGAACCATCAGTATCTTAATACTCCCATATACTTTATAATTCATTGTAAGCACCTATTTGCACCCAATAATTTTCTATTCTTTAGGTAAATCAACAACTTCCACCGTCCCACTTTTTTTAGAGCATTGATGATAGCACCTTATTTATACATATTTTAGGCATCTTTTTATAATGATTATCTAAGGTTTGAGGGATATTTTCATATGATTTAGGTGCATATTTGGTTTATTTATGAAAAAGATGCTACTTAAGTTGTTTTAGATTATTCTTTGTGTTTTTCTAGAATTGGTGAGCTTTTTTCGGCACTTTAGAACTAGAAGAGGTATGGAATCAATTTGAGGATTTAGAGCATCAAGTCATAAAGTTTCACACCATTTTAAAGCCATGTTGATAAACCATGAAGGATATATCAAAAGAAGAATAAGATAAGCTCAAACAAGCATTGTTTATTGAGAGTCAAACACAAGAATTAAAGATTCAAGATAAGAAATTGACATCATCATCATTGGAGAGTGAAGGAGCAATATTGAATCATCAGGGGACTTTCTTTTTTCTTTCTCTTTGTTGATTATTTTTGTGATCTAAACTATAATTAGGAACTAATTTTCTCATTAGGATTTAGGTTTTTATGAACTTTAGGATGTAGTATTTATTACATGTTCTTAATTTAATCTTAAATTTCCACATTTTGTATTAGGTTTGTTTATGGATTTAAACGACATTATTTATCGAACGTTATGCGAACATAAACATCAATTTAATGCTTTGATTTTATGGATACTTGACTAAGAGCCTATTGCATATGTTTGATCGAAAGATAAGATCACTGCATACCTTATAATCACTCTATAAACAATACATCTTGTATGGAGACCTGAAAATAAGCTTACATAAGATGACTAGGTTAGGTGTGAACTTAGCCAAGACAATAAGTTCCATAGAGCAATGTAACGCATTCAATCATTAAAGAGGGATAGAGAGAACTTTCACTTAATCTATTGACTTGAATAGGGTTACATAGCTTAAGAGAGTATGTGATTTATATTAGGGAATCTACTATTTAGTAAATTTGGAAATTAAGTTAAATTAAGATAAAGAATGAATACGTACACATACTAGAGGGATTAATCACTTAAATCCTAACTT
>JAOXYD010117373.1:0-25038 GCA_028565735.1 Pinacopodium congolense | reverse complement strand
TGTAATTAAAAACGCATTTCAAAAGTGTTTATTTTTCTACTGGTTGGCCTTGGTTTTTGCAGATGTTTCATGTACTTCACTTCTATAACTTGGGCCTACGCGAATTAATACCCGTGCGAAGCTTGAAACCTTAGTAGAGAAACACTTAGTTTGAATGACCACTCATATCTGTCATCCGCCAAGTATATACATTCATAAACATCATATAAATATAAATAAGAATGGTATAATTAATCAAATAAATAATACAAACATGCTTTAATATATTTTTATTTTCATATACCAAAAATTCACCTTCAAGACTCGAACATTAATATTCAATACTCAATGATACAAATTATCAATATAAATGCAAATGTTCATTCATATTATTAATATAAAAAGAAAGAAACTAATTCATTGTATTTTGTTGTGTATGAAATACAGAACTGTAACTAATATTTATAGTGGTTGAAGTGATCTAGTCTAAACTAATCTCTTGAAGTTCAATCTTAATTAATTTCAATCGAAATCTAATCGTAATCTCTTAAGATCATGCTAATCTAATCTTATTCTCCTAAACTAATTCTAACACCCCCTCTCAAACTCAAGGTGGTATTGGAGATGCCAACTTGAGTTTGCTTATAAGATGCGAAAATAGGAAACAAAACAAAAAAAACAAGACGGTGTCGGTGGATCGTGGCCGAAAATAGAGCAGGAAATGCGTCAAGGAGTAGCTAATGTAAGTAGGCAGAAGACATGCCAAATAGGAAGAGCAGATGATACTAGCGTCAAGATCATGAACTGATGACAAGACATTAGAAACACTGCAAGAGTAGGGACTAACGATGGGATGTCATAAAACAGGAACATGCAATGCTGCAAAATCAGGGACTGATGGTGAAACGTCAGAAAACAGGAACAGGCAATGCTGCAAAATTAAGGACTGAAGACGGAACGTCAGAAACAGGAATAGACAATGCTGCAAAATCAAGGACTGACGGCGGAACGTCAGTAAACAGGAACAGGCAATGCTGCAAAATTAGGGACTGATGGCAAAACATTAGAAAACAGGAACAAGCAATGCTGCAAAGTTAGGGACTGATGGCGGAACGTCATAAAACAAAAACGGACAATGATGCAAAATCAAGAACTGACGGCGGAACGTCAGAAAACAGGAACAGATAGCACTTCAAGATCAAGACTGACGATAGAACGTCAAACAACAGGAACAGGTGCACGATGGCGATAGAAAAATGCGGCGAGCAGAGCCAATGGAGCAGCAACGACAACTTAATTGAAGCATTAACAATAATCTAGGCAGCACAGCAATTTGGGTAGAGAAGAGGCAGGACTGATTGGCAGTTATGTGAAATCTGAACAATTGGTTCACAAGGCTGGGTAGGGAAGGCATCAATGCAGAATCGGGTAGAGGACCTTCAGTAGTGGACTTGGCAGAGGAACTTCGGCAATGACATAAAAGCACACATGTGGAGGAGAACAGTCTTGGCGTAGAGACAAAGAGCTTAGGTATCTGTGTGAAGGAGACGACGTTGCTATTTCTAACAATAACGCATGTGAAGTAGTAGATGGTGGCTTGCTAACGAGACAAGCTTGCCATATTAATATAAAAAGAAAGAAACTAATTCATTGTATTTTGTTGTGTATGAAATACAGAAGTGTAACTAATATTTATAGTGGTTGAAGTGATCTAGTCTAAACTAATCTCTTGAAGTTCAATCTTAATTAATCTCAATCGGAATCTAATTGTAATATTCTAAAATCATGTTAATCTAATCTTAATCTCCTAAACTCATTCTAACAATATGGCTTACTAAGAAGAGTTTATTACACTTTCAAAAATAAGAGTTTATTACAGCAATTATAGTTAATACAAACACAACTGAGATAAATACAATTATAATGATAAGAACATAATTGTAATAGTTATAATCTTATATCGTTTTCTTAAATATTTTTTTTGGGAAATATTGTATGGTTGGTAATTAAAACATTTAACTTTTTATCATGAAAGGCAGAAAGACAAGAGAGCTAATTAAACCCCTGAGTTTAACATTAAACATTTAGGCCGATCTACTTATCTCGTAAGGAGCACCTGTTAGTACCTTAAAATAACATAAAAACACCGGTTTTGGTTTTTCTACTAGGGTTGGGAACATGATCACATTAAGTGTAGAGTGAAATAAGTAATTTTTTAAAAATTTCTCAACAATTAAAATTAGTTTAATTATGTAATATTATTAATTTATACACATAATAATTAGAAATTATACTTCATTAAGCTTGATTTTTTAATGAAAATATTACACAAATCCCTTCATGACCCTTTACAATGTCATTATACAATTTATGTTAAAAAATTGAGTCAAAATTATATCTAAGCATAGTGGAATAATTTCAAAAATTTTTCAATAAGATTAACTTTAACATAATTTAATTTGAAATATATGTAACAAAAACATTATTAGAATTACGCTAACATGATTATACTTTCATGTTCCTTTTTCCTTCGTGAATTTGTCAATTCATAAGCCGTTTAATCGTTTAGCCTCTAATGGTATCCATAGATCTATTCAAAGAAAACTCAAATTCTTTGAGAGGAAAAATGATAAAGTGCTAGCTTTAGTTTTTCTAATTTTTTTCTTTTATATGAAAAATCACATTTTTCATATCTTTGAACTTTATTAATATTATAACTAAAGTCAAACTTTAATCTTAATTATGAATTAGTCCTAATTAGATCAAATATCACAGATTGATCCTTGAAAATTTTAAAACTTCACAATTAAATCCTACTTAATTAAAATTCAACTTTCTCCTTTATAAACCTTTTATGTGTAATCCATTAGGTTCTTAATATGTTAACAATGATTATAAATTATAATTTTAATTCACAATTAGAATTAGATAAATTAAAACTCCTTTTAATTTATCTTTATTTTTCTAATTAAACAATTTATAATCATATATCATGATTGACGTCTAGCAACATGTCATGACTACCCAAATATTAAGAATATCAAAGTAGTTTGACTTAATTTGTTCATATATGGTTATGATGTATAATTTAATCATTTTGTCATTCAAAATTTCAATTGGACTTAGAGTATAGAATTAATTCTAGTATAAATAATCCAATCATGTTCATTTTTACTAATTAACAAATGATTTATGATTGATATTTGAAAACAAAATTTCCAAATCTCAATTCACTGGCCAGAGATTTCCAAATTAGCACCAATCAAGAACAATTGAATATTCTCCCTAATTACTTTAGAGTGACAAATCCTTTATTAATTTACTCAACTATCTTTATATATTTAACATTATCTAATATCTATTAAATTGAACTATTCCAAAGAACAGATCATAAGTAGCATTACATTACAGTAATTTCTACACGAGATAGCTTTGATAATCGCAAGTCTAAGGATCAATTATACAACCATCATGATGAGATAATTCACAGACACACAAGTAATATTCCATTCAAAATTCTCATAATCAGGTCAATTTAATGAACTTATTCTCTAATAAACACCCGCACGTTAATTGAAATGTCTCCACACTTTAATCTATGAGATCAATTACTTTCTTTATAAGAAAGAAACTAAGTGTGTACTAGTTTAACCATTCCATCAATATCCTGTCTTGATGAAATTATAACGAATAATATTTTATGAATAATACAAAATGCAATTCGAATCTCATAATTATAATCTCATTACAATTTCAAATTGTGTAATAATTCTGCCAAAGATTTTATTTTTATGATTTATAATTAAAATAATTGACAAATACATAAAGATAAAGATCTTCTTTTATTAAATTAAAAATATAATGACATACAAATAAATTACAACCAACAAATTAGCTGTAAGGGTATAAACCAACAATTTTTTACTTGCACTAATGCTGATCACCTATGTATCTAATATCATAGTTATTCATATGTCTATCATGTCTCATAAGAGACAATGACTTAGTGAGAGGATCTGCAAGATTCTCTTTAGTGGAAACTTGATCTATCGAGACGTCCTTCTGCTCCATTATCTCCCGAATCAAGCAAAACTTCTTGAGTACATGCTTAGATCGCTGATGAGACCTCGAGTCCTTTACTTGTGCAATAGCGTCATTTTTGTCGCAGTACAATACTATCAGATCATCAATGTTAGGAGCAACTCTAAGTTCAATGATGAACTTCTTGATTCAAACTGCTTCCTTCGCTACATTGGAAACTGCAATATACTTAATTTCGGTTGTTTGAATCTATAATGGTTTGTTGTTTGAAACTCTTCCAGCTAACTGCACTACTACAAAGAATAAAAATACATCATGACTGAAATCTACTATCATCATGATCAAATCGGAAACTGGCATAATAAAAATCTTGAACTCTCAGCTTAGCTCCTCCATAGACCAAGAAAACAATTTTAGTTCTTCTCAAGTATTTCAAGATATTTTTCACAGCTATCTAGTGACTTTCACTGGGATTAGCTTGATATTTACTTATTATGCTCAAAGTATAAGCAACATATGGTCTCGTATAATGCACTGTGTACATAATTGATCTAATTGCCGAAGCATATGGAACACAATCTATTATATTTCTCTCTTCTTGTGTCTTAGGACACATGTTTTTAGAGAGAGAAATTTCATTTGATGTGGGTAAGAATCTTCTCTTTTAATTCTCCATGCTAAACCTCTTTAATACTTTATCTATATACATTGATTGGGATAATTCAAGCAACCTCTTTGATCTTTATACTTAGTATATAGACTGCTTCTCCCATATCTTTCATGGAGAAGTTTTTGGATAACCATATCTTAATAGACTAGAGCATTGAAATGTCATTTCCAATAAGTAATATACCATTTATAAAAAGCACTAAGAAAATAACTACACTCCTACATATCTTCTATTCGATCGAAAAATTTTTTGGATTCAAAACCCTCATGATGTGTCCTATACACATACTCCAGCAAATTCCTATTAAGAAAGGTTGTTTTTACATCTATTTTCCAAATTTCATAATCATAATATGCAGTTATAGCTAATAAAATCATTATAAATTTAAACATAACTACTGGCAAAAAGATTTTATCACAATTAACTCCTTATGTTTTTTTTCTATAAGTTGTTGCTACCAGTTTTACATTATACGTATATACATTGCCATCTATGTCAGTTTTTCTCTTAAAAAATCACTTGCACCTAATAGATACAATACATTCAGGTACATCTACCAAAGTCCATACTTGGTTATTGTACATAGATTCTATATCAGATTTCATGGCTTTTTACCATTTTAAAGAACTAATGTCTGACATTACTTCTTTAAAATTAGTAGACACATCATCCATAAGTAAAACATTATCACTCTTCTTTTCTACATGTAGATCTAATCTAATAGGAGGACGATGTATCTTACAAGTACGTTGTAAACTATGTGTTTCTTGAACTATTGGTTGTACATCTAATGTATCAACTTGCGATTCTTGTTCTATTTAAATGTGTTTTATGGTTCTAAAAATTCTCTAATTTTTACCCCACTCCCACAACTTTTCTTAAGAATAAATTCTCTTTTTAGAAATATAGTATGCCTTGAGACAAATACCTTTTGCTTAAAAGGATGATAAAATTGATATCCAAAACTCTCTTTTGGATACCCCACAAACTTGCATTTATCTGATTTTGTTTCAAAATTTTCAGTCATTGCACGCTTCACATAAGAGTCACATCCCCAAATCTTTAAGTGCGACAACCTTGATCTATTATTAGTTCATGTCTCATACAGAGTCTTATCAAATAGATTTGGATAAAACTTTATTTAAAAGGTAAGCAGCAGTTTCAAGAGCATATCCCCAAAATGAAATTGGAAGAACTATATGACTTATTATAGAACGTACCATATTTAATAAAATACGATTTCTCCTTTTAGAAACTATATTATGCTGTGGGGTTTCATGAGGAGTCTATTGTGAAAGAATCTCATTCTCTTTTAATTAACCTAAAAACTCGTTGTCCAAATACCCGCCACTTCGATTAAATATAAGTGTCTTAATACTCTTACCAGTTTATTTCTCTACCTTAAACCTAAATTATTTGAACTTTTCAAATACTTCAGACTTATATTTCATTAAATACACATAGCCTTATCTTGAATAATCATCTGTGAGAGTAATGAAATAGGAATATCCACCTTTAGCTTGAGCAGACATAGGGCCACATACATTTGAATGTATAAGCTCTAATAACTCACTAACACGTTATTTCTTTCCACTAAAAGGTAGTTTGGTCATCTTACCCATTAAATAAGATTAATAAGTTTCATATGATTCATAATCAAAAGAATCTAAATATCTTTCTTTATGTAACTTTGTGAGTCTTGTTTCATTGACATGGCTTAGCCTACAATTCCATAAATAAGATGAATTTTGATCACTTATGGATTTTGGTCACTTAATTTTCTTTTCTTACTATTTATATTAAGAATCGATTTTTCAAGATCTAATTCATATAAATTATTTGTAAGCATACTAGATCTATAATAAACATAATCTTTATAAAAAAACAACGATTATTCTTAATAATGAAGACAAATCCAATCGTATTCAACATGAAATAGAAATAATATTTCTTGTGATAACAGGAACATAACAATAATTATTTAGTTCAAGTACAAGGCTAGAAGGCAAAGATAAACTATAAGTTCCTATAGCTAATGTCGACTAGTAATTCCACTTCGCCTTTTTTCAACGAACTATTGTCCTTCAGTATCTGCACATTATTACAAATGTGAGATCCACATCCGGTATTTCATACCCAAGACTGTGAAATAGAAATAAAAAGATTGATTTTAATCATAAACAAACTTAAAGATGAAGCTATATCTATCTTCTTTTCCTTCAAGCTAGCAAGATAAGCTTTGTAGTTCCTCTTCCAATGTCCAGCTACGTCACATTGGAAACAGATACCCTTTTCATTCTTCTTCTTAACACCGTTTGTTGGCTTTGCTACTTTAGTAGAAATCTTATGATCCTTATTCTTGTTCTTTTTCTTAAAGGTCTTATCCTTATTCTTCAAAGAAGAAGATCTAACAACATGAACATAATTGGATTCCTTCTTAAGGCATCCTTCAATGGTCTTGAGCATATTGAGTAATGTAGCTAATAATACTTCCTTGTTGTTCATGTGGAAGTTTATTATAAATTGGCCAAAACTCGTGATAAAAGTCTGGAGCACTAAATTAATGCTAAACTCAAGTTTGAGGTTATACCCCAATTGACCTAATTTTTCAATATAGTTAATCATCTGTAGTACATGTAGCTCTATTGAAGATTTAGGAGTCATCCTACATTGAAATAGATTTTTAGCAGTGTTAAACCTTTCCATCTGACTTTGTACACCAAACAACTCTTGAAGATGCAAAAACATTTCCCTTGAATTCTCACACCAGGGCCTCCTTTACTGCTGCCTTTTTAAGCTCCTCTTAATGGTTATTAAACCCATTGACAACATATCTGGTTTTTACTAGATCTGTTATACGAAGAAGCATCATCGCCTATGGTAGTGACATTTTTGACACACCAGTGCTTACCATTAAAAACCAACCATTAAAAGCAACAAAAACTTAATCAAATATGAGTTCAAAGCAAACAAACATGATAGCTGAATTTAATGGACAATTAACAACACCCATTCATCTTCATGAATAATTAAGCAACTAATCTACAGTGATTAAACTAAATCAAACACATAAAGTAATCATCAATGCATAGGTTATGAATTCAAAGTAAACAATCGAGCTAGAATATATGAAAACTATCTACCATTTGCGATGAAGAAAACTGAAATGTGTTTCATTCAATACCCAATTAAACTTGAATTTAATAGCCAACAGTATGTATTTCTATTAACCATTAACTGAAATAATATGAAATTAAATGTCCAATAAAACCAACAGATTGGAATTTACGAAAACCATTTTAAACATTTTTTAGGTTTTCAAAAACAAGATTACTAAACGATAAGGAATTCAAGATGGATCAAAAAACAAAACAAAATTCTAGAAAAACTATGAACAATGTTCATCAACTTTCTAGAAACATGAACATACTTTACACTTACTAACATGCATTTCCAAAAATTATATGACTATCAATTATCAATTTCCATGAACCTACAATCGTAAATCAGCTTAGAAGCAATTTCTAAAGGCTAAGCTTCGTTTGTCGTTTCATAAACAAGACTAGTGAAACCATTTTGTAACAATTTTGCAACACAAAACTAGGGCTATAAACATAGACAACAATACATATAACACATCTTTAAAAACTATTTCTAAAACTGAAAAAATATATACATCATATAGGGGGAAAATTTTTACATAAATAATGTATGGAACACTTCCAAAGCATAAGCTAGAAATAGCACAAAAAATTGAATAAATTTCTAAAATTTATCTAAAAAACAAAATAAAAAATCTAACATTTCCAACTCATCTTTTAGAAATCAAAAGAATAATATATTTAAAACATTTCTAAAATATTAAATCATGCAACTCTTGCATATATCAAATCAATTGGAATTAAGCATATGAATCAAATTAAATTTGCTAAACCTTACTCTGATACCATTGTTAAAAAATTGAGCTAAGATCATATCTAAGCACAGTGAAATAATTTCAAAATTTTTTTCAACAGGATTAACTTTAACGTAATTTAATTTGAAATATATGTAAAAAAATTTTTATCAAAATTACACTAACTTGATTATGCTTTCTTTTTCTTTTTTCCTTTGTGAATCTATCAATTCACAAGTCGTTCAAGCATCCGGCCTCTAATGGTATTCACAGATCTATTTATAGAAAACTCAAACTCTTTGAGAGGAAAAATAGTAAAAAGTGATGGCTTTAGTTTTTTTCTAATTTTTCCTTTTGTATGAAAAATCATATTTTTCATATCCTTGAACTTCATCAATATTACAACTAAATTCAAACTTTAGTTATAATTACAAATTAGCCATAACTAAATCAAATATCACATATTGATCCTTGAAATTTCTAAAACTTCTCAATTAAGTCCTACTTAATCAAAATTTCATAGTCTCCTATATAGACATTTTATGTGTGACCCATTAGATTTATAATATATTAGTAATGATTATAAATTATAATTATAATTCACAATTAGAATTAGATAAATTAAAACTCCTTTTAATTTATCTTTTATTCTTTAATTAAAAAATTTACAATCATAAATCATTATTGATGTCTAACAATGTGTTATGACCACTTAAATATTAGGGATGTCAAAGTGGTTTGACTTAACTTGTTCATACATAGTTATCATGTTTAATTTAATCCTTTCGTCATTCAATATTTCAATTGGATTTAGAGTATAGAATTAGTATCTATTTAAAATAATCTAATCATGTTTGTTCTTGTTAATTAGTAAACGATTTATAATTGATATTTGAAAATAATTTTTCTAAATCTCAATTCACTATAGTTAGAGATTCCTAAATGAGTATCAACCAAGAATAGTAGAACATTCTCCATAATTACTTTAGAGTGGTGAATCCTTTATTAATTTACTCAATTATCTCCATATATTTCATTCTATACCAAATAACTACCAAACTGAATTATTCCAAAGAACAAATTATAAGTAACATCAAAATACAGTAATTTCTACATGAGATACCTTTGATAATCTGAAGTCTAAGGAACAATTATAAAACCATCATAATAAGATAATTCACAGATATATAAGTAATGTTTCATTCGAAATTCTCATAATCATGTCAGTTTAGTGAACTTATTCTTAAATAAATACCTACATGTTAATTTAAATGTTTCCACACTTTAATCTATAAGATTGATTACTTTCTTCATAAGAAAAAAATTAAGCGTGTGCTAGTCTAACCGTTCTATCAATATCCCATCTTAATAAAACTATGACTAGTAACATTTTGAGAATAATATAAAATGTAATTCGAATATCATAATTATAATCTCATTATAATTTTTAATTGTACAATAATTACTCCAAGGATTTTATCTTTATGATTAATAATTAAAATAATTAACAAATACTCAAAGATAAAGAACTCATTTTATTAAATTAAAAAAATAATGTCATACAAATAAATTAGTTGCAAAGGTATAAACTAACAATTCATATATCCTCTATAGACGAGATCCATACAATACTATAACACAGTTTATATAATAACATTGATAAGTTGTTTACATGTAGTTTGTATGTAATGTTTAGATACATTGTTGTTTGAACTATGTTGTAATGTTGTATTATTCCCATCTATAAAAATTGTATAAATTGTATAATGATGTTGTAAGGGTGCCATGAGGAGAGATTATAAAGGATGATTGTGTAGTCAATCCCTTTTTTTTAATAACTTTCTCGTGAAACTAATTTCCAAAGCACATTAAAAGCAAGCTACAATAATAACACAAGTGTTTGATTAATAATATTTAGTTATTTATATGAATAAGTTTTTTAATTAAAAATTTTTCTCTACTAAGATTTTAACTTTGATAGAGGAGGATGTATTAAACATGTTGTTCTAAGGAGCTATAAGGCCATTAATTTTTACATGAATATGTTGATAGAATAATATAAGAAAAGTAATAAAAGCATACACCTATTTATATTGAGGCTTAAACCTCTCGATAATTTAGAAGAATTACAATTATAATTTAATTAAAATTTAAATATAATTAAAATTAATTCTAAATTAATAAACAATTAGATCTTAAGAAAATTAAATATTCAATTATATGCCTAATGTATTAAATATATTTACATTTGATCTTAAAATTACTCAAACTTTATAATCAAATATAATTCAAATAAATTATCTTTTTTATTCTTTAATTATTTTATGTATTAAATATGTTGAAAATGTATATATATATATAATAAAATCTTAAATTATGTTTAAAATTAGATAAATTAAACTTCTTTAATTTGTTTTAATTTTCTAATTAAATATTTTGCATTCATATATTAAGATTGATATTTGACAATATATTACAACTATTCAAATATTAAGAATGTCAAAGTTTTAACTAATTTTTTCATATATAATTTTCATGTAATTTAATATTTTCATCATATGATTTAAATATAATGTATGAATATTGTTTATTATACTTGATTATGACCATATTATTTTTTTAGTATTAACAATTAATTATTTACAACTGTTAAATAAAGTTGGTTTAGTTCATTTTTATCCAAAATATAAAATTACTAATTGTTACAAAAGCGCAGCCTGTACATCTCACCAAATTTATATCCAAAGACATCCTCTTGTTTATAAAATAAAATCCAAAAGATTGTTCAAAAGAAAATTTCGTGAACTAAAAGTTAATAAAATTCATTTACATTTATTCTCACAATTTTTAAACCTAAACATCTTTATTTTTATGTTTTCTTTTTTCTTTAAAGAAATGTCGTGAGTTGTATTTTAATTGGATCCAAGGTCATGACTTATTGTGCAAAGTGGAGGATCTACTGAGAGGTCAGATGCGTACATCTTTGGAGTCTCGTGCTAGAGCTTCTAAGAGTTATGAGGCCTACTAATCAAACTTTTGTAAATAGAAGTTTAGATTAATTTGTTATTATTTCTATTCTTAATTTTTTAAAAAAAAAATTAGAGAAAAAATTTATTTACTGCATTCTTTTTTAATTTTTTAAATTTAAAAACTAAAATTTTTTAAAAAACTAAAATTTGTATTTTTTATGTTTTAAAAATGAGTTTTTAAAATAAAATTTTTACATAGAATAGCTTATATAATTTATTAAATAATATGAATTTTAATGTATATAAAATATTTTGATTTAAGAACTTAAATTTATTTTATTTTTATTTTTATTACTAAATTGTTATTATTAAAAATTTCAATTAAATTTTATTTTTATTTTTATTACATATATCAACCAAACAATTTTTTCTTTTTCTTAAAAAAATAAAAACCAAAAACTACAATAAAAAATAAAAATGATACCAAGTGGTCCCTTAACTGTTGTTACTTAAGTAAGTCCAAAAACTTTCCACCGTTCTCAAATTGTGAACATTGTTATTTATTGTTTTTATCATCTATACCTTAAAGGAAATAAACATTTTTATAATTTTTATAAAAACAACTATAGAGATGATGGGTTAGTTAGGTAGATGCAAGGTCGGAATGAAGGGGTTAAAAGAGATGGAGGTTTATGTATCACATGATAAGGGTAAGGGTACATTTTCCAGTGACTTAGGCGTCGCGGAAAATGAAGAACAACAAACTCATAGTGTTCCATATAATGAAGTTGAGGTTGAAGAAGATTATGACGATGATGCAGGTAAGGAGTACACCTTTTCAAAAGTAGCAGTGGAGTACTTGTCAGAAGATAAGGAATTAAGAGATGCAAGAGAAAATATTCATCAGTTCTATGTCAACACTAGAGGGAAGAATCAAGTAGCAAGTGAGGTGTTAGAAGTAAGAAATGAAGAGTTGAATTGTCATGAAATAATTGATGATGATGAAATGTTTGAGTCAAATGATGAAAGAAGTCATGTATCTGCATATGATTTTGATTGTAGTGATGTACCTGATTCTATGAGTAAGGAAAGTTAGCATCACTATTATGATCCAAGATGCTCATGCTGAGAGTTTGCCTTATATATGAGATTTGAAGGAGAAAAGCAATTTAAAGAGGCATTGAACAAGTACTCAACAAAACAAATGTAGGATTTGAAGCTTTTGAAAAATTGTAAGACTGTTGTCAGGGCTAAATGTGCTACTATTACCTGTCCTTGGAGGATAACTGGAAGCTTAAATAAGAATACACATGTCTTTCAAGTGTTCATTACACTAATGGCCATACTTTTTATAAAGTGTTTATGAATAAGTGAGTTTCAAGTTCTTACTTGGCTAGTAGTTTGTTCAAAGATATTAAACAAGTTGTTTTTATATCACTGATGGATATTAAGAGTATGGTAAAAAATTAATTGATCACTGATGTTCATTTTTCAAAGCTTCAAAGAGTGAAAGGGAAGTTGATTGAGAAATGGAAGGGTAATGTTAAAGAAGAATATGCCTCTTTATGAGACTATAGGGAAGAAATCATAACTTCTAATCCAGGCACAACATTTGTCATTGAGTTTGGGAAACATGCTTTTACTGTAATGCAGCCTATGTTTGATATGTTGTATATTGCATTTTTATGTTGTAAGAAAGGCATGCTTAATGGTTGTAAGAAAGTTATTGGTTTGGATGGTGCATTCTTAAAGGGGGTAAAAGGTGAATTACTAATAGTAGTTGCGAGAGATGGGAACAACCAGATGTTTCCACCCTTTAAGATCAACTTTGTTAGAAAAATAATAACAAAAATTAAATAGAATAACACCACAATATAACGTGGAAAGTTTTGCAAGGAGAAAAACTACAACCATTGCCAAAGGACAACTAATAAAAATATCCACTATATAGAAAATTGTTACAACCACAAAATAATATTTTTCTCACTGAATCCAATACCCAAATCTTACACCTCTTATTAAGATACTACACCCAACAACACTCTCCTACACTCTTTATAGAAAAGCAATACAATGAGAGAAAGAAGGGAATTTAAAATAATGCCTTAGAGAAAATAAGTTTAATTGTTTTAGGATGATTTAACCAAAAGGATTGGGCTTCCTTTTATAACCTTCACATGTCCTTCATTCTCCATTTTTTTTTAATATATGGGACATTCTCACTTTCTTCTTTTGGAAATAAGCCACCATTCCAACAATTTTCACCTTAGTGAATTTTCAAAACCTTCGCAAAAGTCATAGAAAAATAAATATTGTCTTGCTACTGATAATCATAATTCTAAACATAAAAATTATCATACTCCACCATAAAGAGTATAGTCACTTGGAATTAATTTACCAACTCCAAGAATTTAATCCACTTGAAATTCACCGATTCCAAGAATTTTTAACCTCGACTTCATGTCGAAAACTTGCTAATAAATTATGGTGCAACATCCATGTTGATCTTTCAGATGTTCATTAGCCATCGACATACTTCCATTACATACCCTGCAGAAACCATCAACCATTACTTATGTGCAAATTTGTGGACATGCTACCAAATATATATCCTCTTACATGGCAAATAAAGGGTAGCAATTATGTCATGAGGATATACAAACTCTATTAAAAAGTGAATGAATCGTCTTCCGGATGATAGGAGACGAAATTGGCAGCACCATTCGGAGCCACTTGTCGAACTAGCTCCACCTACTTTACAGTCCCGGATTAGATTTCCTGACTACTCATATCTCTAGCAAGAAACTGTTTTCTTGGAATTTTTCTTCCACTTCCCCTTTCCTCCAACCATAAGAGTTAAATCTTCCAAAGATTTACTTTCTCTATTTCTGAGTATTCTTTCCTCTGAAATCAGATTACTTACGACTTTTGAGAAATTCAAAGTATCATTTCTATGCATCAAGATTCGTTTTGTCTTGTCATAAGAAGATGTAAGCGACCAAATGAGACGTAGAGCTTTATCCTCATCTTCAATTTTCACTTTAATACATTTTAATTTAGAAACAATTCCATTCAAAACACCCAAATGATCAAAGATTTTTGTACCTTCTTCCATTTACAATGTATAAAACTGTTGTTTCAAATATAACCTACTTGAAAGACTCTTAGCCTGGTAGAAACTCTCAAGTTTTTCCCACAACTCTTTTGTTATACGCAATCCAACCACATTAGCAAGAATATTTTAAGTTAGGCAGAGACGGATTTGACTTGCTGCTCTCAAATCTAACATTTTCCATTCTTTAGTGGTCATATTAGTTTTTCCAGAGTGTTCAGTGTTTTTAGATTCATCCGAATCAGTTCCGCTGGTCAAAGGGATTGACCTTCCTTTCAAAGCCTTATATAATCCTACTTGGATCAAAACATCTTTGACCTGCACTTGCCATAAGCCAAAATTTATTCTCTCGTCAAATTTTTCAATATCGAACTTGATATTCGTCATCCTTCCTTCTGTACCCTTTAGTTTGCAAATTTAATTGTAGAAATGAACACAAACCACTAGGTAAGTTCCCAGGAAAGATTGGAGGGTCACAAGCGAACCTCTAAAATACTAATCTCCTTAAACAAAACCTTCCCCATAAATAATGCTCACACTACAACACACAAACTTCACCATCACAAGGAACCTCCTAATGAAATCTTTTCTGATGTGGAAGATTAGACTAAACTATAACCACAGAGCATAGTTAGAAAGCTTGAATCATCAATAGCTGAAGGTTCTTTCTAATGTAAAAGATTAGACTAAACTGCAACCACAGAGTATATTAGAAATCAGCTTTGATACCAATTGTTGAGAAAATTTGGAATAATGCGGAACACCCAATATTTCCACCCTTTAGGATCAACTTTGTTAGAAAAATAATAACAGAAATTAAATAGAATAACACTACAATATAACGTGAAAAACTCTGCAAGGAGAAAAATCACGACCGTTGTCAAAGGACAATTAAGAAAAATATTCACTATGTGAAAAATTGTTACATAAAAAAAATAATATTTTTCTCACCAAACCCAATACTCAAACCTTAAACCTCTTATCAGGACACTATACCCAACAACACTCTCTTATACTCTTTATAAAAAAGAAATACAATGAGAGAAAGAAGGAAATTTAAAACAATGCCTTAGAGAAAATAAGCTTAATTGTTTTGGGATGATTTAACCAAAAGGATTGGGCTTCCTTTTATAGCCTTCACATGTCCTTCATTCTCCATTTCTTTTTAATATGGGACATTCTCACTTTCTTCTTTTGGAAATAAGCCACTATTCCAACACCCCTTTTGCCTTGCCTCTTTACATTGGCAATAGAGATCCTAACCAGGATTGTCAAACAATCTATCAATTAAGATGGAAAGTTTAAATATTATTCTAAGTGTAAGGCTTTGAGGATTAGTAGTTTGGCTTATGCAAATTATTTAAGTCTCTTCTACAGGGTTAATCCTACCTCCTCAAGCATCTTAATGGCAGCTTTAAACACTTTGTGTCTTTATTTGGTTTAACTGTCAACAAACAGAAAAGTCAAGTTATTTTTTCTAAGGCTAGAACATTTTCTCCAACATAGATTGCTTCCTTTTTAGAATTGACAGTCCACAAGCCTCCTCTCACATACTTGGGTATTCCAATTTCTACCAAGCGACTTTGTGCTTATGACTTCTGAACATTGCTTGAGAAAGTTTAAAGAAGAATTTCCTGTTGTTTTAACAAGCTCCTCTTTATGGTAGAATGGCTCGAACTTATTCAAGTTGTCATTAAATCATTACCTATATTTGGGCTACTTAGGTTATCTTCCCTAAGAACATTATCAAATCCTCAAAACAATTAATGAAACGTTTTCTGTGGATGGGTGATAGGTCATTAAAAGCTTTTAAAAAAATCAAATGGTTTAAAATTTGTCCTCTTGAAGTAGCTGGAGGCCTAAGAGTGCTATCAATTAGAATAACCAACAAGATGCTAATGTTTAAAAGGATTTAGCACTTATTAAATGATAAAGCTGCTTTGTGGGTGAAATGGGTGGGTACATTCTTACTTCCCTAAAGATAATTGCTTTTGATGTGCCAATCATGGCTTCAATCTCTCATCTATGTTAAACTTGTTTAAAATAAGGGTACAAGTGTGATGCTGCACATTCAAGACAGTTGGAAATGGTAGAAGCACCTTATTATATCATGACTCTTAGCTGAGTTTTGGTCTTCTGTGTCAGCTGCAGGAGGCTCAAGGACTTCAGGTTTTTATACCTAGTTATATAAATAGGGGCAAGCTTTGTGACATTTCAAACCACATTTTCGCATGCTATATAGATCAGACCTCTGCTCAAATCTATTGAATTTTACACTCATGCTTAATAAAGAGGACCAAGTTATGTGGAATAAATCTATATAAGTGTTTATTCACCAATTCCTCTTGTAGGCAATACCTTAGTTTGGATCTCCCAATGGTCTACTAGTGTGCATCTATCAGGTTCTTCCATATAACTCTACGTGTCGGTTTCATCCTATAGTTGAGATTGAGATGACAACTAAGCAATACGAATAGAATTAGTTGGTTTATAAATATTAACACAACTTGCTCTTTAAATGCAAAGGAGCCCGGATCAATACCCCCATCTATTGTTTGAATGCCAGATCTCCATCTCTTTATGAATGGCCATCCAATAACTTGGTTGCTTTACCAGGCTATCTAACAGTATATAGGAAGTGTGTGTTACCGAACAAGGTAACTTATAAAAGGGTGATATGAATATCAATAGGATGATGATTGGAAATGTTATATATGTGATTTGGTATTAGTGAAATCAATGAATCTTTTATAGGAGGTGTTGGAAAAATAGACCATGATCATATCTAGATTCAATGGAATAAAATCAAAAATTTTTGAAGAATCAAATTTTAAAAAGTTTAATTTGAAACATAAGTAAGAAAATTAGCAAGTTCTTACTAACCTATTTACGCTTTCCTATTATACTTCCTTCTACTTGAATTTATCAACCACCTAGTTGTTCAAATTTCTAGCTTCTAAAGTATTTAAAGATCTATTACAAAGAAGAACTCAAATCCATATTTGAGAGAAATAATGAAGTCATATTCTTCACATCCTTAAATTTTATCAATATTATAATTAAAGTTAAAATTTATTTATAATTACAAATCAACTATAATAATATTAAGTATCACATATTGATCCTTAAATTTTTTAAAACTTCTCAATTAAGTCTAACTTAATTAAAATTTTCTTTCTTTTTTAGTAAACCTTTTATGTGTAATCCATTAGGATCCTAACATGATGGTAATAATTATGAATTTTAATTCTAATTAAAAATTATGAATTCTAATTATAATTAAAAATTAGAATTAGATAAAAAAATTTTAGTTAAACAATCTATAACCATAGATCATGGTTGATAGTTAGTAACATGTCACAAGTACTCAAATATTAGGAATGTCAAAGTGATTTGACTTAACCTGTCAATACATAGTTATAATGTATAATTTAATTCTTTCGTCATCCATTGTTTCTAATTAGAATTAGAGTATGAAACTAGTGTCTACTCTAAATAATCCATATCATATTTATTGTTACTAATTAGCACATGATTTATAATTGATATTTAAAAAATAACTTTTCTAAATTTTATTTTGCTCTGATTAGGGATTCCTAAAATCACTACTAAATAAGAATAATGGAACATTCTCCCTAATTACTTTGGAGTAACGAATCTTTTATTGATTCACTCAAACTATCTCCATATAGTTTATATTATATTCAATAATTAATGAATAGAACTATTTCAAAGAATAGATGATAAGTAGCATCAAAATATAGTAATTCTTACATGAGATAACTTTGGTAATCTCAAGTCTAAAGATCAATTACACAACTATCATAATGAGATAATTCACAGACACACAAGTAATGTTCTATTCGAAATCCTCATAATTAGGTCAATTCAGTGAACTTATTCTCTAATAAGTACCAACATGTTTATTTAAGTGTCTCCACATTTTAATCTATGAGATCGATTACTTTCTTAATAAGAAAGAAACAAAATGCATGCTAATCTAACTATTTCATCAATACTTTAACTTGATGAAACTATAATTAGGAATATTTTAGGAATAATATAAAAAATATAATTTGAATTTCATAATTATAATCTTGTTAAAATTTTTAATTGAACAGTAATTATTCCATAGATTATATCTTTATGTTTAGTAATTAAAATAATTAATAAATATATAAAGATAATGAATGCATTTTTTTATTAAATAAAAAATATAATATCATAATATTTACATTCATTTGATTGGCTAGAAGAGTATAAAGTAATAATCTCCCACTTATATTAAAGCCAATCATCTATGTATTTAATATCATGGTCATCTATATATCTATCATGTTTATGTTGAGATAAAAACTTAGTGATAGGATTTGTAAGATTCTCTTTAGTGGGAACTCGCTCTGTTAAGATGTCCTTATACTCTACTATCTCCTGGATCAATTAAAACTTCTTAAGTATATGATTGCATTATTGATGAGACCTTGATTCCTTCACTTGTGTAATAGCGTCATTGTTTTGTGTTATAATACTATCAGATCAATAATACTAAAAACCACTCCAAGTTTTAAGATGAATTTCATGAGCTAAACTACTTCCTTCGCTACCTTGAAAATTGTAATATACTCAATCTTAGTTGTTAAATATGCGATGATTGGTTGTTTGGAACTCTTCTAACATAAAAAGTAAAAATGTACCTTGACTATGATCTATTATTATCTTATTTATACTGGAAACTGGCATATAAATAACCCTAAAATCTCAGCTCAACTCCTCCATAAACTAGAAAAATATCTTTAATTCTTCTTATATACTTTAAGGTATTTTTTATAACCATCTAATGACCCTTATGAGGATTAACTTGATATCTGCTTATTACACTCAAAATATAAGAAACTTCTAGTCTTATACATAGCATCATATACATGATTGATCTAATTGTCGAAGCATAAGAAACGCAATCCATTCTATTTATCTCTTGTTGTGTCTTAAGACAGATACTCTTAGAGAGAAAAATTCTATACGATATGGGTAAGAATTCTCTCTTGAAATTTTCCATACTAAACCTCTTTGACACTTTATATATATACGTTGATTGGGACAAACTAACCTCTTTGATCTATCTCTATAAATCTTTATACCTAGTATATAAACTGCTTCTCCCATATCCTTTATGAAGAAGTTCTTATATAATTATATCATAACAAACTAAAGCACTGAAACATTATTTCCAATAAGTAATATTTCATTTACATAAAGTATTAGGAAAATGATTGCATTCCCACTTACCTTATTATAGATACAAGGTTCATTTATTTTTTTGTAACATCAAACTTTTTTATTGTCTCATTAAAACGGATGTTTCAACTTTATAATGCTTGCTTTAATTCATAAATACACCTCAGCCCACTTATGATGAGGATGAACCTTTACCAATGTTTTTAGTTGTGACAATTGGTTTCTTTTCAACGATCTCTATCCATGATTGTACCTTCTTTATGGAAAGAGATGTTTATGGGCTGTTCCAGAATGTTTTCGGGTTAGAGGATGTATGTGGTTTTTTGGTTTCTTTTGGGCCTAGTGGCCTCAGGCTTTGAATTATTGGTGGTTGAGACTTTAGTTGTGGAGAGGAGGAAGAGGTTGCTTTAAAATCGATGAATCATTATCTGTATGGTAAAAAATCCTTCAGTTAAAAAAACTTTAAAATTCTTAAAAGCAAATAGCATCAATGTTTAAAAATAGAAATTTTTTTATTAAAACATAAATCTTTTCTTTCTAAACTTCCAATAAAAGGAAAACTTTCAAGGTCAGTGAAATATGGAGTATACTCAATTAGGAAATTCTTTATATTCAAAACTCTCAACTTGTGGCATGTACACATCATCCTATAAATTTTTATTGAGAAACTCTGTTTTAACACCTATTTTCCCAATTTTATAATCATGATATACAGTTATATATAATAAAATCCTTATGGATTTAAACATTCTTACTGGCGAAAATATTTCATCAAAATTAGCTCCTTATTTTTGTCTATAACCTTTTACCACTAGCTTTGTTTTGTATATATGTATTAGATTTTCTCTTAAAAACCTATTTGCACCAAATTGATATAATATCTTCAAGTGCATTTACCAAAATCCATACTTGGTTAATTTACATAAATCCTATTTCGGATTTCATGACTTCTTACTATTTTAAGGAATCAATGTCTAACATTACTTCCTTAAAATTAATAGGTTCATCATCCATAAGCGAAATATCGTCACCCCCTTTTTCAACATATAGATATAATCTAACCGGAGGATGATATACCCTATTAAACTATCGCGAATTATATGTTTCTTGAACCATTAGTTGCACATTTTATGTATCAACTTGAGTTGCTTATTCCACTTGAATTTAGGTTTACGATTTTATAACTTCTCTAAATTCTACCTCACTCTCACTATTTTCATTGAGAATAAATTCTCTTTTAAAAAATGTAGCATGTCTTGAGATAAACATATTTTATTCAAGAGGATAGTAAAATTGATCTTAAAAACTCTCTTTTGGATACCACACAAACTTGCATTTATTTAATTTAACTTCAATCTTATTAAAAATTACATATTTCATATAAACATCACATCCTCAAATCTATAAGTGTGATATGTTGATTTGGTACTAATCCATATCTCATATGGAGTCTTATTAATAGATTTGGACATAACTTTGTTTAGAAAGTAAGTAGTAGTTTCAAGGCCTATCCCCAAAATGAAATTAGAAAAACTACATAACTCATTATAAAACGTATCATATGTAATAAAGTATGGTTTCTTCTTTCAAAATCTCCATTATGTTGTGGAGTTCCAGGCGGAGTCCATTCTGAGAGAATCTCATTCTATTTTAAGTAACCAAAATTTTGTAATCTAATTACTCGTCACATCGATCAAATCTAAGTGTCTTAATAATATTGCCATTTTATTTCTCTACTTCAAGTCTAAATTCTTAAAATTTTTCAAGTACTTCAGACTTGTATTTCATTAAATACACATAGTTATATCTTTAATGGTCATCTGGGAATATAATGAAATAGAGATATTTACCTCAGACTTGAGTAGATATAGGATCACATACATTTGAATATATAAGCTTTAACAATTCACTGACATATTGTCCATTTCCACTAAAGGATAGTTTGGTCATCTTTCCTAATAAACAAGATTCACAAATTTCATATGATTAATAATCAAAAGGATCAAAATATCCTTCCTTGTGTAACTTTGTAATTCTTATTTCATTAATATGACTTAACTTACAATACCATAAATAAGATGGATTTTGGTTACTTAACTTCTTTTTCTTATTGTTTATGTTTAATATTGACTTTTTAAGATCTAATTTATACAGATCATTTATAAGTAAACCACATTTATAATAAATATCATGTTTATAAAAAGAACAACTATTATTCTTAATAATAAAGACAAATTCATTCATATCTAAAAACGGAATAAAAATAATATTTCTTATGATTATAAGAACATAATAACAATTATTTAGTTCAAGTATAAGGCCAGAAGGCAAAGATAAACTATAAGTTCCTACAGTTAATGCAACAAATCTTACTCTATTACCAACTCGCAAGACTACTTCACCTTTTCTCAACGATTTATTATCCATTAGTATTTACACATTATTATATATGCGAGATCCGCATCTAGTATCTATTACTTAAGATTGTGAAATAGAAGTAGAAAGATTGATTTTAATCATAAACATACCTGATAATGAAGTTACTTTTAATTTATTCTCCATTGAGCTAGCAAGACAGGCGTTGCAGTTCCTCTTCAATGCCCAACCACTCCATAATGGAAACAAATGTCCTTGTTGATCTTCTTCTTGACACCACTTGTTAGCTTTGTTATTTTAGAAAAAGCCTTATGTTATTTACTTTTTGTTCTTCTTTAGAGTCTTACCCTTATTCTTAGAAGAAGAAGAGCCAATAACAAGAGTATAATTGAATTCCTTCTTAAGGCATCCTTTAGCAATATTGAGTATATTAAGCAGTTTAACACATCTTATTGGTTCATGTGAAAATTCATTATGAACTGCAAAAAGTTCGGGGCAAGAGATTAAAGCACTAAATCAATGCTTAACTCGTGGTTTATAATATACCCTAATTGGCTTAATTTTTTGATACAACCAATCATCTTTAGTATATGTTGCTCCATTGAAGATCTTGGCGTCTTCCTATATTGAAATGAGATTTAACAATCTTAAACCTCTCTACTCAATTTTGTATACCAAATAACTCTTAAAGGTGAATAAACATCGCCCTAGCATTCATATTATCATGTTATCTCAGAAGATCGGGAGACATGCTAGTTAACATCAAACATGTAGCCTGTACATTATCATCTATATGACGTTGATAATTTGCCCAAACATCTTCAATAGCATCTTCTGCAGGTTTAGGTGGAAGTTCAATGTCAAGAACATATCGTTTCTTTTCTTGCCTAAGAATAATTCTTAGGTTACGCAACCAATCCAAAAATTTTGACCCAGTCAATTTGTTTGCATTCATGATGCTCCTCATAAACAAGTTCGTACTCATTTTTCAATAATTAAAATGTAAAAAAGAAAAAAAAACTAGTTTATACTGCACGATTAAATAGATAAGGATTTTAAAAATATTTGGTTAGTTCCACTATTTTAAACAAATTAATAGCCCTCATTATTAATTCGAGAAATTATCATATAATTTCTTAGTGGACTATGATCCCATTCTAATTTAATTGATCTTGAATTTACTCAACAAACTAACTAAAATAAAATTAGGTAGATAACATTTTATCAATCACATCCTATATGACTTTTAAATCTATTAAGTGACAAATCTTTGCCAAGCATAATTTATATGTGATTTTTAACCTTATCTTTAATTTAATATGATCATGAGTTTGCTCATCCAAATTATACAAATTTAGTTAAGTAGGATCTATTGTTATAAGACTAAACATATTTAGGTTAAAGCGACTTTGAATTTACTCAAGAAACCTAATAATAAACATGTAAGCCCTATGGCACCCAAGAAGGGGTGAATTGGGTATTAAAACTTGTTCGCAAATTTAAACTAGCTACCTAAATCAATTGGGAAACCAGATGCAATCACTAAACCAAGATTCAACCTAAAATGGAATATGAATGCTAATATCAAAATAAATGCAAGAGGTTGAGTTAAGAGAAAGACACGAGGCAATTTAAAGAAGTTAACCTACCCCAAAGATAGGCTACGTCTCCTTTCCAACTACTTGTTGGATGATTCTATACTAATCAATGAAACAAGTACAATCTTCTTTGAAAGTAAAGAGTAACCTTTACAATCTTACTTTCCAAGGGTGAAGAGTAACCAAACCATAACAATCTTACTTTCTAAGGTGGAGCGTAACCTATACCAAATCTTTTCAAGGAAAAGAGAAGTCTATTCAATTCACAAATAACCAAAATATTCAATTCCCCCAAATTCAAGTAACTACATACACCTTGAAAGGTGTTTCACTCAATGCACAATTAAACTAAGGGCTTTAGCTTTCAATAAATGATATGAAATAATGATAAAAATCTTGAGAGTCTAAAAAAACTTAGTATGGCAGAAATCAAATATAAAAACGTGCATATATTCAAGCAATATGATCAGTATAGGCTAATCACAAAATTTGGACAGTTGAAGCACTTTATGAATATTCAACTCAAAACACAAATATAAGTGCTTAAAAATCAATCCAAAAATATTAGAGCACTCCTAACCCTTTATGTGAACTAGCCACAACAAATTTATGCTCCCAAAACTGATTTTTATGATGAAAATTGTCATTGAATGCAGAACATAAAAAACTGGACAGTTTTGACGTCTAAATGAACTAATGCACCCAAATGATGAAATATTCCGCCAAAAATTTTAAACTAAGTTTAATCTGACTCCTAAGAACTTAAAAAAAAATCATAAAACAATAATAAAAAACACAAAGAAACAGGTTAAGAAAATTAAAATTGAAATCAAACTCAAAACAGTGAAAA
The DNA here is from genome assembly GCA_028565735.1 of Pinacopodium congolense. Classification (NCBI taxonomy): domain Eukaryota; kingdom Viridiplantae; phylum Streptophyta; class Magnoliopsida; order Malpighiales; family Erythroxylaceae; genus Pinacopodium; species Pinacopodium congolense. The sequence continues at coordinate 313 of JAOXYD010117373.1, read as the reverse complement.
CAGAATCTATCTTGAAGTATATGAAATTTCTATCTCAATGATAGCTTAAACAAGTCTAAAAAATTTGAAATAAAGTTCAAACACAATCTACAGACCTTAAGCAATTTGAAAACTCTAACAACACGATTTTAGAAATAGGTTTGATCACTTGAAATCAAGATTCAAGCTAGAACAGTCTCAACAGAGACAATTTTGATGCATGAATGTGTTCTAGCTTTAATATGATGAAATAACACTTCTAAAATATAAAATATGGATCAAATAAACTCTTAAACACTCAAGCAAGATATTAAACACGAGTTTCCATACCCAG
>JAOXYD010117352.1:0-11294 GCA_028565735.1 Pinacopodium congolense | reverse complement strand
CCTTTACTAATTGTTAAATAGAGGAAAATCTATCAAGGATTGTTGATCTAAACTATAAAATAGTAAAATTATAAGCAAAATTTTTATAGTAAATCAAATATAATTTATTAAACAAAAATAAAATTACAATTATTTTTTATTTAGTAAATCAAATAAAACATGTAATAAAAATAAAGAATGAAGATATTTATATATATTTTTATATTTTTTATATTTTTATTATTATAATTGTTTTTGTTATATTAAAAATTTACTTTTTAAATTTTTTTGTCATATGGTTGAATAAGTAATCAAAGCTTTCTTGTCTTACCAATTGATAACATGTTTCTTTGTGTTTAAAGTAGAATAGGTTGTAAGCCATTATTTATTACCTGGAGTGAATGTAGCTATTGGTCAGCTTTAGTGGGCATTGATTCAGTGCCTACCAAAACAAAAACCATGGCCATTTGCTGGCCATCTCTCCTGCGTAGGCAAGAGAGGCATCAAGAGATGGAGAGTAAGGTAAAGAGAAAATTAAAACATAGAGAGTGAAAAGATATTATATGTATAATTTTTAAGTGTAGTTTCTCTTTTTAAATAAAGATATTGTCATTCATTATTTTCAATTTCATTTAGTTGTGATTATATTTTATCAAATCAAAATCTTCATCTAGCACTAGTTGATGAAGTATTGTCTAACATTGAGGAGAAAAAGAATATATAGGATTACTTTACAAAATTGTACTAAACTAAATCATTCCACAATAAAATTTTTTCTTAAGAAAAAAATCTATACTTTGTGTATGGCAAAATCCACTTTGGTTATAGAGCATTTAAAATGTTTGAATATTTTATTTTCCTAACTTAAATCATTGGAGCACAAAATAAAGATAAGTGAACATGCGAAATTCTATTTCAAAGTCTATTAGGTTTGTATAATCAACTCCTTATCAATTTAAAAAACAATGTCATTACGAACACTTTAGTCTTTGACAATATTACAACTACTATTCTAGAATAAAAGAGTCAATATAAGAATAAGTAAGTTAGACTAGTAAGTTCACAACAAATAGAGGCCTTGATGATGACAAATCAATAAAATATAGCCCAAGTGAGAGCTACAATCATGGTATATCAAAACTCAAGAGTAAGACGAACCTAAACTGTTATAATTATGGTAAGAAAGGTCACCTAAAGAATTATTGTTGGAATATAAATAAGAAAGATTTTTTTCCTTAAGAAAACATAGCAAACACTTCATATGATAAAAATGCCATGGTTTGTGAAATAGTAATGACTATTAAAGGCAGACGAAGGTATTGATGTATGACTTCTTGATTCAGCAGTTATTTTTCATATGATCTCTTGAACAGAATGGATCATTATGAACCTGTCTCTGAGAGATCTATGTATAGCTGTGATGATCAAGTTCTAAATATCGTTAGTATTGGCATCATTAAGCTAAAAATATATGATGGAACGATTGATAATATGGGAAAAGTCTGACATATGGAGCCCCAGAAGAATAATATGTTTCATATAGGAAAACTAGATGACTTGGCTTTAGATTTGAAATTTAAAATAAGATCATAAAGGTGATTAAAAAAGCATTTTTATTTATGAAAAAATAGAAGATAGTTATGTATTTGTACACACTAACGGGAGAAACTTTGTAAGAAGGAGAGGTATCGGTTGATGTTGAAGAACTCTATAATTTTGTTATTTGTATTTCTTGTGTGTGAATGTATGCAACAAAGTCTTTATTTACACAAGAATGTGATAAAGATACAAGTTGTATAATAGTGTTATTGCCTTAATTATAGGCATAGATCGGTGGAATATTTTTGAATTTGAATGTTTGACAAATTTTCACAATTTTCTCCATATTTCCAATAGAAACATTTTCCTTTAAAGAGATAGTATCCTTAATTAGATTTACTTCCTTATCATCCCCTCTCAAGGTGGAGATGGAATGTAAATGAAGTCTCATGTTGTTGTAAAGGAAAAGAAATGAAGATTTCGACAAACACAAAGTGAAAAGATCTGTTATTTGACGTGAAGAGGGCATAAAATGTGTGATAAGATTCCCCATGACTACTTTCTCTTAGAAAAAATGATAGCTAATTTTGATACGCTTTGTTCTGGGATAAAAGAGGGGATTAATTGTTATATAAAGAGCACTTAGATTGTCACAAAAGCAATGACAAGGAAGAGATAAGGAAATGCTAGTGTCACGAAGTAAGAATGTTAACCAAGTGATATCAGTTGTAATAGAGGCCATGGATATGTATTGATCTTCAGAGATAGACCTGGCAATGGTAGGTTACCTTTTAGAACACCATGAAATGCAATTAGCTCCTAAGAACATATAAAACCTATCAATATTGTGTCATGTTGATGGATAGCCTACCCAATTTGCATCTTAAAAAGAATATAAAGAGAGGGAACTTTAAGAGAGAAAGCATAAACCTTACTCTTGTGTTCCTTTTAGATAATGAAGAATTCACTTGACTGCTTTAAGATGTGATTATGTTAGAGCATTAAATAATTGACAAACTTTGTTAACTGCATGCCACATATTAAGATGAGTAAAGGTAAGGTATTAAAGGGAAACCATAATACTTCTATAATTTGTTTCATTTGCAAGTTTTCCTTCAATATATTTGTCTTTAAATACCATTGGAGTTGCTTTATGAGCATAATTAGCCATACCGGTTCAATGAAGTAGGACTTTAATATACTTGTCTTAAGATAGAATAAGTCCTCCTTTGATGCACTTCACTTTAACACTTAAAAAAAACTTAAAGAGCCAAGATTTTTAATTGTAAATTCTAAACTTAATTTATAAATCAATTTAGAAATAAATTTGTCATTATTTCCTATAACCAATATATCATCTACATAGATCATCCTTACTACAATAATGCCAAGATAAAGAAGAAATTGAGATAGATGATCAAACTAGGCTTGCAAAGCTTATTTAAGTTTGTAAAGAGACTTATGAAGGAGACAAACATAATCAGGTTTATGTTGATCTATGAATCTAGAGGCTACTCCATATATATTGTTTCATTTATTTTTCCATATAGGAAAGAATTTTCCACATCTAATCGTCTTATGGACCAATTTAATAATTTGGAAAGAGCAATGACCAAGCTAATAGTGGTGTGTGAAATAACAGGACTATAAGTCTCATCGTAATCCAAACCTAAGACTTCGATAAAGCCATGAAAGATAAGACGAGCCTTGAGACATTAGACAAAGCCATCTTCTCATTGCTTAACACGAAAAATCCATTGTGATCCAACAATGTTTACATATTATGGTCATGCAACTATTTACCATGTTTTATTTAAGTAAAGTGCCTTTAATTATTCTTCCATGGCTACTACCTATTTAGGATCCTTTAAAACAAGATGATAATTTCGAGGTTCAATGGATAAAGTAGAATATGATAGATAACACCTATAGTCTTAAAGATGCCTTGGAGGTTCCTTGTTATGACGAGGATAGTTATATGTATTACTGATATTTTCATTAACATCAGTTGTGATGATGTGTCCAAGCAAGTCTTCTTCCATTTTTGTTTATTTAGATGGTGCTTCTTTTTTAATTTCTTCAATATTAACTATAGTACTTAAACTATTATGAGTGTTATCAATTTCACTTTTGCCATCAGCTTCTTAGGGAGTCTCTATATTAGGAAAAACTGAAAAATCAAGTATTTAAGCTAGTCTGTCTTTATTATCATAAGATTTACTAATGATTTCATTAAGACATTTCATAGTAGGCTATTTGATTTTAAATTGTGAATTTGCTTCAGTTGTTGAATTATTGAACGATTCATCTATAACTGGAAATTCAGCAAGCTTTAACGATAAATGAGTTGACTCATGAGGTTCTAGTTTATAAAGAAACATTCCTTCTTCAAAGACAACATATTTTGATATGTAGACTCTCTTTGTCCAAAGTTCATAGCATCTGTAACCTTTATTAATAGGACTATAACCAATGAACACACATGGATAAGTTTGTTTAACAAATTTGTTATCTCTTTAATGTCTCAAAGAAGGGAAACACAAACATACTATCACTCGCAAGCTTTTATAATTTGGCTCCTTGCCATATAACTTTGAATATTGAGATTTATTGAGTACAATTGAAGTTGGAATTCTATTAATTAAATAAATAACTACAAGAAAAACTTCAGTTCATAAAAACAAGGGAAAATTAGTATGAAATAACAAGGTCAAACATGTCTCAACAATGTGACGATGCTTCTTTCAGTCACGCCATTCCATTATTGTATTTCAAGACATGACATTTGTAGTTGAATTCTACAACTTATGATATGATTAAGTAAATTAGAGGAGTTGAACTCTCCACCTTCATCACACTAGAATACTTTGATTTTTCTATCAAATTTATGTTACGTAAGTTTTTTAAACTTAACAAAATAAGAGTAAAATTTTGATTTTTTTCTTTAGAGGATATAACCACGTGAATCTTGAAAAATCATCTATAAATATAACATAAAACTTAAAACCTTAATTTGAGATAATAGGAGCAGGTCCCCAAAGATTGAAATGGACTTTTTATAAAGGAAAATTTGAAATGTTTTTATTTAAATCAAAAGTTTGTTTAAAAATCTTTCCAGATTGGTAAATAACACAAACTGATGGTTGACCTTGCCAATTAGTGACATCAATAACTTTCTTTCCCTTTAGGAAAGATAAAACCTTTGCACTCGGGTGTCTTTGGTGCCACAAAGAAAAGAATTGCTCCCTTTCATTACTGATAAAGCTTCTTGAAAATTTGAATCTAATGCATAAAGATTCCCTTGCTTATGTCTCTTCCCTATTGTCTTCCTATTTTGATCCTTAATAATAAAATCAGAAGATGAGAACTTAACAGTGCAAGAAGTATCAATGGTGATTTTACTTACTGAAATCAAATTCTTTCTCAAATTCAAGTACCACGATGACTTCTTTTAAATTTAAATTTCCAACATTTCTTTCTTGTTTGTGTTATGTCATGTTTGTTTCCATTGCCGAAATATACAACATCATTACCTCTATATTGTTTTAAGTGAGATACCATACCTATATTATTAGTCATATGTAATGATGTTGCTAAATCCATGTAAAGAGTAAGATAATTGTTGTTCATGGTGAGAGCTGCAAATGCTTATGGTAAATCCTCAGCTTGATATAAATAATCAAACTTATACCAACAATTAAGTGTAACATGATTCATTTTTCCAAAAATCTTATAAATAAGTTTATCACCTCGTTCTTGATGTTGCTTTTCATTTTTTAAGCTTCTATTTCATGGAATTATTTGTATTTGAATCTATATTGTAACGACTAGCTAGAATGAAACCTCTACCTCTTGAACTAAAGCCTTATTAATTTCCTCTATTATAGTATTCAAATATGTGTTGTAATGACCAGTTAAAGTCAACCCTCTTCCTCTTGAACTAAAGCATCCTTGATTTCCTCTATTACTACTTCCACGCCCATGTTATCTAATAAGAGCTTAGTTATATTCAACATTTTTCTTCTTCCTTTTGAGCGATAAGGGTCTGATCATATCCCTGTAGAGCAAGCACAAATTGATTAAATGTAGGATAAGGAGGCTTAATTATCATATCCAGAAAAAAAAACCCTCATATTTTGGTTCTAACCCATAAGTAAATTAAAATACTTTATTAAGATCATCAACTGGTTTCTCTATGGTAGCATTATATATTGATTTAAATTATTTTATATAATCATCTAGGGATTTTGATCCTTTCTTGAGGGTCATTAACATCTTTTTCAAAAAAAGCCTTCTTTTTCAACAGCTATTGCTAGTAATTATTCTTTTAAATAACTCCACATATCATAGGTAGTTGATCTTTTGCAACAGTTGGCTGGGCTTCTTCTTTTATTGTATCTAGAAACAATGATATTAGTAGACCATCATTTGTTCTCCATAAGTTATAGGCTGGATTCTTAGTGCCATCTTCTAATTTGACTTTAAGTTTTTCATCTTTCTTTTCCAAGTGATAAAGCATGTCGAGACTCTGAGAGAGATGAAAGATTTGTGCTCACCGTATAAGGTAGTTAATTGGTGCCTAATTTGATAGAAACCAAATTGGCACATTAGTGAATGATTCTAACGTAGACTTGGGTTCTTTCATAGCTAATCTAATGAGATGAGATATCATACATATGCTTGCTAGTTTCAAGGATCTACCATGAAAAACTTTGCCATTTTATTAATTATTACTTCATATATGTGAATTTATACAACAAATTCATTATTTATACAAGAAGGTGATAAAGATATAGGCTATATAATAACGTTATTGCCTGGATTATAGGCATAGATTGGTGAAATATTTTTTAATTTGAGTCTTTGAAAATTATCCATGTTGTTCTCCATATTTCAGACAAAGATATTTTCCTTTGAAGAGAAAGTATCCTTAATTAGATTTTCTTCATTATCAACTGTGACTAATCCAGGTGAAAAATTTACAATGACATAGTATAAAAAACTTAGATATATGCCTGAATAAGGAATGAAGATTTTTATAGAGAAGAATCTACTTCTAGGCCTCCCAAAGTTATCACTAATTTTTATGAATATTACATTGTGAGCAAGCAACATCAATTGAAGTTCATCACATAAAACTCTATAAATCAGGTAATTATATAACCCTAGGAGGAACAAATTTCCTTGTATCATTCATTGATGATTATTTCAGAAGATGTTGGGTGTATCCTATCAAAAGGAAGGCATATGTGTTTTTGGTATTCAAATTCTATAAAATGTAGGTGGAACTTGATTCTAGTGGGAAGATCAAGTGCATAAAGATAGATAATTTAGGAGAATATATTTATAAAGGATTTGATAAATTTTACAAGTAAGAAGACATCAAAAAGCAGTTCACTATGTCATACACTCCTACACCAATGGAATGGTAGAACAGGTAAGCATAACTCTATTAGAAAAAACAAGAGCAATGATAAAAGCTATAGGTTTAGATAAGAAATTCTAGGTAGAAGCAGTCAATACTGCCCATTATGTAGTGAATTAGGCTTCATCAACTACATTTAAGTTGAAGACACTAATGGAGATGTGAATTAGTACACCAGTAGATTATTTAAATCTTTATATATTTGAAAATCCTGTATATGTAGTGTAAATTACTCAAGAAACTATAAATCTGGATTCAAAAGGTTGTGCTAAAGGTATGAAGGGGTATTGTCTGTAGGATTCTACTACCCATAAGATTGTTATCAACAAGGGTGTTATTTTTATAGAAGATAAGGATCGAGAATAAACAAAAATTGTTAACGCTTTAAAATAGAAAATAAAGACTATAAAAATAAAAATGGAAAGGAAAGTTGATCAAAATAATTCTTTTGAAGTTGTACCAGTGCATGAGGAATAAAAGCTAGTTGACTCTGATGTTCCAGACACTTAACAATCAACTCGCATACGAAGGTCACTGAATTGGAACTTATACTGTATTATAGAGGACACTATTGCATATTATTCCTTAACTAAAGAATGGGAGCCATTAACTCTCCAAAAAGCTATAAATAGTTCAAATGCATCTTAGTGGATGGCAACAATACAGGAAGAAATTGAAACTCTTTATAAGAACATGGAAGTTAATGTTACTACCGCAAGGAAGAAAGCCCATTTGCAATAAATGGGTTTATAAGATTAGAAAAAATGGTTATGATCAAGTGTAGTAATATTGTACTAAATTTTAGTGAATGGACATGCCCCAAAAGAAGGAATTTACTTAAATGAATTTTTTTTTTCTATAGTTTGGCTCACTATAGTTCAAGTAGTCTTGGCAATGTCCGCTACATTTGACTTGCATCTTGAATAGTTAAAAGTGAAAAATGTATTTACTTATGAAGATCTTAGCAAAGATTTTTTTATGTTATAACTAGAAGGTTTTGAAGAAAAAAAAAGATAAATTGGTTTACAAATTGAACAAATCTTTGTGCGGTCTAAAATAAGTGTTGAGGTATTGGTACAAAATATTTAATTCCTTCATTATGAGCCCTAGATATGGTAGACCAAATGCAAACCCTTGTGCATATTTCAAAAGGTTTGTTAGAGATAATTTTATAGTCTTACTACTATACTTAGACAACATATTGGTATTAAACCCCAATAATGATTACATTAAAAAATTGAAGATATAATTGGATAAGGAATTTGAAATGAAGGGCTTGATACTAATAAATAAGATTCTAGAAATGCAAATTCACCAACATAGAAATAATAGGAAAATTTTGTTTTCTTAAAAGATTTATTTAAAGAAGATCTTATTACATTTCAACATACAAGATTGTAAGATAATTTTCACCCCATTTCCTATTAATTTGAATCTATCATCAAGTATGAGTCCCAGCAATGAAGAAGAAAGAATGGAGATATCTCGAGTACTGTATCTATTAATAATGAGCAGGTCAATATTCATTATAATTTTACATGACAAAACATTAAAAATGTAGTGGGAGTGGTTAATTGATATATATCAAATCCTAGTCGAGAGCATTAGAATGCTATTAAGAGGATTTTTAGATATGTCAAGGGAACTTCAAATATCGCATTATATTATAGAGCATCAAACTTTATTATCGGTAAATATGTTAATACTAATTATGTAGGTGATCTTGACAAAATTAAATCCACTATAAGATATGTATTCACTCTTATTGGAGCAGTTATAAGTTAGCTTTAAAAAATGCAATTAGTTATAGTTACGTCAATAAAAAAAGTAGAATATATGGTAATTATACAAGCTAGTAAAGAAGCACTGTTGTTGAAGATGGTGTTGGATGATGATGATGATGGTTACTTTAGTTTCTTTGGTACAGTCAGTGTAAAATCACTAAAGTTTCTTTAGATATGGCACATGAAAACAAATCTTCATATTTGTCATAGACTAAGGATTTAGTTTCTATGAATACTGTTAATGCAGTTAAGAGTAATAACTGCTTTCAGTCATGACATAAAAGACTTAACAATGTTAGTGAGAAGGGGCTTGATTGGTTAACTAAGAAGAATATACTCTATAAATTGAAAATTGTAAGATTGAAAAAGTATGCTTATTAGTTGGCTGGTAAATAGATCATAATCTCCTAAAAAAGTCATCCTCCTTAGAGCAATTTATAATTATTTGAGTTGGTAAATTTAGATCTTTATGGAAAATGAAAATAAATATTTTAATGGTGGACTTTATTTTATGATATTTATTAATAATTATTTTAAAAATATTTTAAGTTTATGTCTGGAAGTCAAAAAGATTAGTATTTGATGCCTTTAAGTAGTTTTGGACTTTTGTTGAAAGAGAATCTAAAAAGAAGTTAAAATATATTCATATTGACAATGTGGTTAGTACTATGGACCTTTTGATGAAAATTGCAGACAACAAGATATTATACACTAGAATACACCTCTAAGGACTCCTCAGTTGAATGGCTTGGTAGAGACGATGAATAACACATTAGTTGAGAGAGTAAAAAATTTTCTTTCAAAAGCAAAATCATTTGAATATTTTTTCGATGAGGCTTTATATAATATTGCACATGTTATCAACTAATCTTTTGTTATTGCTTTCTAAGGTGACAAGTATGATATGACAAGGATGTTTCATACAACCATTTACATGTGTTTGGTAGTAAAACTTTTGTACATATGCTAAAAGATGAGAAGTCTAAGTTAGAAGTCAAGATTAAATAGTTTATCTTTATCGGTTATAGCCACGATGAGTTTGTTTATAAGTTGTATGATTCAGTTAAAAAAATTTTATTAGAAGTTGTGAAGTTATTTTCATGAATCTGTTAAAGATATAAATCAGGCAGAGAAATCCAAGATTTGAGATTCTGATGGATTAATTAATCTTGGTCTAAATTTGAAAATACAAATTCCCAATGTAGCTTAATCTGGCATTCATAATGATTTGTAAAATGATGTTCATGATGGACAAGTTGAGAGTGTTGATAGTGATGTTACTAATAAATTATATGCGCTTTATTCTTGAGGTTATTAATGACTCTATAATTTCATTTAAAGGGTCAACTAGAAAAATAATTCCATTTACTCATTATTTATCTAATGAATATATGTTCCATACAGATGGTGGAGTGCTTAAAAGGTATAATAAGGCTACAGAGAGTAAGTATAAGGATGAGTAGGTTATCGCAATGAAGGATAAGGTAAAATCCTTGTATGAAAACTATAGCTTTAAGCTAGTTAGTTTGCTTAAGGATAAAAAATCTTTTCAAAATCGATGGGTTTATAACATGAATAATAAAGAGGATTCTTTTCATCCACGATATAAAGATAGATTATTTATTAAAGTCTTTAGATAGAAAAAGAAATTAACTTTACAAATATTTTCTTATCTATAGTTAAGATGTCTTCTATCAGAATTATTCTTGATTTGACAGCCAATCTTAATTTGGAGATTGAATAGATGGACATAAAAATTGCTTTCCTTTATGATGATTTAGAGGAGGATATTTACATAGAGTAAGTAAAGGGTTTTATGGTGAAAGACATGGAGGATTTTTTTGTAAACTAAAGAAAAGCTTGTGCATTTAAAAACAAGCTCCAAAACAGAGATTATTTTGACAATAATTTCATAATTTTATTATTTTATGTTGATGATATGTTGATTATTAGTCATAGAGCTTTTAGAATTAACATGTTGAAGAAGGAGTTTATTAAGTCTTTTGCAATGAAGGACTTAAAACTAGTAAAACAAATTATTGGCATACAAATTATATGTGATAGAGAGTAAAGAACTTGTAGTTGTCTCAAGACAAGCACATTGGAAAGTACTTCAGTGATTTCTAATGGATAAAGCTGAAGTGGTAAGAACACCTCTTGCTACTCACTTTAGGCTTAATATTAGATAGTTATATCTAGTAAGAAAGAGAAAGAAGACATGCAGAATATTATTTATACATCTATAATAGGAAGTTTGATGTATGAAACTGTTTACAAAAGGTTTGATATTGCTTATTTAGTTGGCATAGTTAGTCCTCTTCTCTTTAATCCACGTAAAGAGCATTGGAATGTTGTGAAGTGGATTATGAAATATATTTAAGGTCCTTCTAGTTTGAAATTGTGTTTTGGAGTAGGAGGTTCTCTTCTTTCTAGGTATATTGATTTAGACATGGTAGGTGATGCTAATTTTGGAAAGTCTACTTTAGGCTATCTAATTACCTTTACAAGAGGATATGTGACAAAATAATTTAGGTTACAAAAGTGTGTTTCATTAGCTATTACTAAAA
>JAOXYD010117321.1:0-11294 GCA_028565735.1 Pinacopodium congolense | reverse complement strand
TCAAACTCCATTCTCACAACTACTATCCCGTCCTCCTTCCAATAACTCCAAACCCCTAAAAGATTTAGCCGCGCATATTTAAGTTAAATCCAGTAACAGTTGAATAAACAAAATTCATATTTAAAACAATTAAAGAGAAGCTGGAAAAATTATGATTATTATAAGGAACCAAAACACATAATTCTTCCTAAAATAAGCTTGGATAAATTCCAATAATAACTAGTAAATCATAGACAAAATTCATGAACAACCGTATAGTCTGCAGAATAGGGAAGAACATAATTATTATTCAATCAATGCCAATGTTTAATCAATATTCTCAAGGAAAACAATCCCAAAACTTGAAAACAATCGATCTAAAATAACCCAGAATCACAAATACATAAAAAATAATAATAATAATTCTAAAATTGCACTTTTCTTCTGTCAAAAAGGGAACGAAATTAACTGGGCAACAAGAACAACTAACTTCTGTAATCCTCCAACTAGAACTCAAAATCCAAAAGCTAAAGAATTACTAAGGACGGAAGAAAGAAAACGATCGAAAAACAGAGAAAAATAAAGAGGGCAATCACCGGGTCTCTAAAGCTAGAAACTACCCAAAGAAGAAGACCCCCCAAAGGATGACGTCTCTCTGCTTTTATATTGCTAGGGCTGCCTCCTTCCAAGAAAATAAAAACCCTTTAATTGTTGCGTTTTGGAGAGGATGATAGGCTGCGTCGTTTTATTTTTCTCTTAAGCCCGCTACATATTTTTTGTCGTTCTTTCTTTCAAAAGCCTTATAAATTGTTGCCTTAAAGCGTGGTGGGCCAGCCTTTCCTATCTCCACTCCTTAATCACGTTTTGCCTCTTTAAAAGCTTTTTGTCTTTTCTTTGTCAAGTTTTATTGTCGTGCCACCACATGTTCTTTTCTCATTTAATGATTTTAAAAGTGTAAGTCACGTCCTTGCATTCCAATTGATGCTGCCACCTCCATTCAATTCTTGGTCTTCTTGTATACTCCCTTGGCTTAGTTACACGTGTCCATGCAATACATGCCAAAGCTATTTTGTCTCCAGAAGTATTTCTTGTATTTCCTTCCAGCAGCTTGTTTTAGATGGCGTGGGCAGCAGGTATTGAGCTTGTTTTGGATGGCGTGGGCAGCAAGTAGCGAGTTATCTCGAGCGAGAATGAGGTTGGAAGGCTTAGAAAGTAGCTCCTCGATTTGCGTGTTTTTCAAAGTTATGAAAGCTTCTTCCTTGCTTATTTACACACCAACTTTTGTTCCATCTTTGACAGGTTTGTTCAACTTCTAGTCTTTTTTTTCTGCATTAATTGTGTTTAATCATTAAATCTGTATAGAAATATAATACTAACACAAAATAACTCTTTAAACACAAATAATAGGATTAAAATCATATTAAAATGTATAAGATAATATAAGATAATTCAATCCTATCAATTAACATATCACTGCTTACAGAAATTGCTAATGACTATTGCGTATCAAAAACATTAATCTTAGCAATTGAATTAGGAATTATGAAAAGGGTGATTAAGCCTAACAATAATCATAAGTCTTGAAAATAAACCTAAGTTACATTCCAACCTAAGTCTAAAACCACTAATTCAACAAAAACCCAGCTTCACTCTCACTAATAATTACCCATCATCCCTAAAATACCTTCAAACCCTTAAACACTTAGCCACACATGATAATTATAATAAAATAGAAAATAAATCCAATGTAAACATGCTAGAAAGTATAAGACAAGTAATGCAAATTTAGATTCGACACTAATCTAATGGAAGCAATCAACTTAATTCAAGGCAACACACATAACCCAAAATTGAATGCATTAAACAAAACCTCCAATATGTAAGAATATGGAAAAAAATTGAAATTAAACAATCTATAGCCTAAGAAAATGTATAACTTCAACTACAAGTTATAACCTAATTAAAAACATCACAAAATAAAAGGAAAAAATGAGTTAATCTACCACTCATCTAGTAATCAATAAAGATATAACTAAAATGAAAAAAACCTAGACTTAAATAACTAAAATAAGGGTTAGAATTGGAAAAGAAAGCCATCTGCTAAATTAAAATAAAGCATCCATACATTGTTCATAAAGTTCAAGCTTAAAATCCATTAATCATCTAATGTAATCAAAATAGGATGCAAAAATACATTAATAAAAACATCTAACAATTGTAAATGAAGAGTAATACTATATAAAACAACTAAAAAAATAGGATGAAATCAAAATAAAGTCAATAACTAACCTAAAGCTCTACAAAAAATGAAAAAAATTGCAAGAACAAGGTGAAAGCTTAAGGAAATAGAAGATGTCTGCTCAAAAGTGCATCTCTACCCTTTATTTTTTCTTTTTATACCCTTTCCAATTAGGGTATAACTTATAATTCTTCAAAGACTAATTTTCCCTTTTTATTTTTCACTATCAGTAAGTTTAAAGGTGATTCAATAGCCTTAATGGCAGTCTTCTCTGATCCATCATTGAGGTTGCAGTTTTCAAACTTTAATGATGGTCTACATAGACCATTGTTGATCACCTCCAGACCACTATTAATTTTCTGGGTAGCAGACCTCCCTCTAATTTTTTTTCCAAATCTCTAAAAAACTAGATGCTTTGATCCAAAACTTGTGTTAAAAGATTAAACCTATCATTAAACTCATAATAACACAAATTGAGCACTTTTAAACCAAAAATAGGAATGAATTCACATACAAAATCATAACAAAATTCATCCCTATCAAAGTCCCCCACACTTAAACCATTTCTTGTCCTTAAGCAATGATTTAAATACTTCACTTAAATAGTTTCAATCAAAAGTCCAAAGTTTATTAAGCCTAATAAAAATAAATTGGTGCCTTTAATTCAATTTATAAATTTAAACTCTATCATGAACAAAAATAAGGTAATCGCACGTAAAGCACACAGTTAGTGATATAGTAACCTAAAATTCATAATCCAACATCCAAAATATTTCACATTGGTTATCACATAAACAAGTCAAAGATGATCAAAATGACCAAAAACAACTAAAAATACAACAAAGTTTGATTTTTGAGAAATGTTCAGGAATTCACCTAGTCTTTTTATATGAGGCTAAACACCTTGTCATGAAATACCTTAGTTAACTAAATGCTCCTTTTAAACTTGTTTGAGATGTCATCTAGCTTTTTGATTCGATGTCGAACATTTTGTCGAGAACAGTCCCTGTTACTAAGTTAGATCACCCTCTCAAATGGCTACTAGTACCACTCATAACTTTGATCTTTTTATAGATTCAATAAAAACACACATTTTTTTCTTTTTACAACACATATTTCAATAATCTATTTCCACATTCATATGATAAACCATGCAAAATGAACTTAAGCACAAAATATCGGACAAGTGGGTCAGTAAATACGTGAAAATCACTTAAATATTCAAATAATCACCATTGGACTCATAATAATGCAAGTGTAGAAATATTTCTTGTTCCCTAACCCCACACTTATAAGGACATTATTGCCAATGTCCTAAAAATAATAAAAGCTCATGTATAGAAGAATGGAAACAAGAGTACTCCCCTTAGATTTGGAAGGCCATATCAAGCTTGAAAGAAAAGATTGCAGCTTCTTTCTTGAAGTCCTATAAACACAAGAAAAAAAAATCAAATAAAATAATCGAATGAAAATAAACCAAAAAATAAGTAGAAAAGAGAAAAAAAATTAAAGGATATGGTTAGGGGCCTCCTAATAAATGCTTATTTAAGGTCACAAGTTTGACCCCTATTGACCCACATTAATCAATATAATAAGGAGCTTCAAGCTCCACCACCTCTAAATTGTGCACCTGAAATCTTTCAAAGTATGGCTTTAGACAATGTCCATTAACCTTGAACTCCTTCCTCATTGTAGCACTCATGATATCTACTATTCCATAGGGGTATACACAGGTAACCTCGAATGAACTTGTCCACCTCAAACGCAGCTTACTTGGAAACATATTGAGGAGAGATGATAGAGAAGGACATTTTACCATAAATTTCTTCCTTAAAATGGTGCAATTATAAAATGCCTTTGTATTCTCCTTTTAAATCCGGGCATTCTTGAATACCTTATGATCCAATTCCTCAAGTTATTGCAATTACAATCTCCTATAAGCACCCATGGCCTCTATCACCATATTGCACTACTTGATCTCCCAAGATCAATAAGAGCCCTATCTATCTGTAAGCTACCTATGGTGCAAGGAATGGTGAAACTATCATGGTCTTTAAGTTTTAAAGGTAACTTATTTAATATGATTGCTGAACAATCACTATTAAACTTTACGGTCTCGTACTCCTCTAGTCTCCTTTTCTTTGACAGAATCTCCTTTAAAAGTTTTACATAGGAGGTCATTTGAGTAATTACCTAGGCATATGGGATATTAACAAGCAATTTCTTGAACATCTATTTGTTTTCTAAAGGTACGAGATCCTAGGTTTATAAGGTTAGACATTTGGATCCACAAACATCATAGATGGCTTTTCACTACTCTCACCCCAACTCCCTTTTCTTGCTTCTTCTCACTATCCTTTACTTTATCTCTCTTTTCACTGTCCACCACTTACTTTCCTTTCTCTTCTATCTTCTCTTTTCCACTCTTAACCTCTCTACCACTCCTCAGGGTAATAGCTTTTACATGCTTTCTAGAATTGGCTTTGGTAGTGTTAGGCAACTTACCGACTAGTGGTTCTTAAAAGTATTGTCATATTTTGCCTACCTAAGTCTCAAGGTTCTTGATGGAAGCCTCATGGTTTTGCATTCTAGACTCATTGGAATAGATTTATTTAAGCATAGTCCTCTCAAAACTAGGCTTCTTTTATGGAGGTTGATTGGCTCTAAAGCCAGTAGAAAGGCACTTTGAGGGCTGGCTATAGGAGGTTATTGGTAATTTTGATTGTTACACAATGAAAAGTTTATATGGTTCCTCTAATTAGGATTGTAAGTATTTGATTAGGTCTTTCCTCCTTGCCTATTGAAATTTCCAACAAATCATAATTGTTTAGGTTTACGAACAAAAGGACTTTCTTCTTAACACTCTAAAGATGAATGGCAGGTACTTCCACCATCTTCACAATTATGTAGTTTAAAGGTACTATTACCAATTCCACTCACTATGACATTTAACTTCTTAAAAATTCCATCTAGGCTACTAAAGCGATTGTATCATTGATCGTATGACCCTATGTGGTTTCATAAGGTGACACTCAATACGGCATTGGAAGGTATTTGTAGCCATTTCCTTAACAAATTTTAAACTTCAACCAAAGTCTTTTTCATGAAAATACCTCCAGCTATAGCATCAATAGTGCAATGAGTAGAGGGTGTGAAGTAAGTAGAAAATGTCCACTTGCTACCACATATTGAAACCATGGCTATGATAATTGGAAAGCATCACTCTAAACTACTCCCAAGTCTCATATAGACTTTCATTTTCATATTGGACATTGATCTGCTCTTAGTTTTCATCTTTTCCATCTTGGTAGGTGGAAAGAATTTGGCTAAGAAAAGCTTCATCAAGTCATCCCATGTAATAATGGAACTAGACTAACGAGTGGATAACAAGGCTCCTACTTAATCTTAAAGAGAAAGAGAGGAAAGCCTAAAATTAATTACATCTTTCAAAACCCTTTTGCTTTTGAAAAGATCACAAACGTTTAAGAAATTCTATAAGTGCTCATTTGGATCTTTTAAAGCCGATCCACAAAATTGTGAAGACTTGACCATGGACATGTTTTCATTAGGTATTTAAAAATTGTTAACATTTACCCTAGGCCAGGTAATGTTAAGCATAAGTCTACCTCTATTTTCCAGAGCTAAGTACATCATATTTGGTTTCCTATGTTCTTCTTGAGGTCAAACAATGTCATGCTCCTATGGTTCCAAATCTACTGGTTATAGTCTGTTTCATTAGATATCATTAATATCTAATGGATTAGATGTGCAAGCTCAAAATTTTTTCTTTTTCCTATAAAGTGTATGCTTAGGCTCTAGATCACAGTCAAGTTGTTTAGGCTTTTAGCCCCATATACGCATGCAAGCAAAAGAAATATCTTACAAAAAACAAAATACTAACTAAGCAAGCATATACCACAAGAAAGATAACAAAAAGCAAAAAAAAGCACTCAAAATTAAAATTAAGCAAAATAATTCAAAAATTTTTTGAAAAATTAGAAAAACAACATAAACAAGTTGTAGAATAATTGACATAAATTTAATCCCAGTATTTTTAGTTTATGACCCAGGAAACGATGCCAAACTTGTTATTAATTTATGTAATTTAAAGTTTTAACGTAATTACATAATTCCATTCAAAACCAATGTACTGGGAAGTGCAACTATTGTAGAAGTAGTATAAATGGACTAAGGAGTCCAGATGTTGATCCTAGAAGGAAGTAACTATAAGTACTAGGTCAATTATGTTACAATTATCTAGAAAGATTAAATGGGTTAATTTTAAAGCTAAAAAGCACTAAACTAACTTCACCTAATTTCAATCAACGTAAATGACGTCAATTTGCTTTTAAAAATTACCTAATAGAGAATTAGCCAAGGATTAGGTGTGTAATGATTTAATTGATCAAACAGGATTTATTACAATTGATTTAAAACATCTTCACAATTTCAAGACAAAGTTATGGTTAAGACTATGAATTTTCTATATTAATCATAACTTGAAGTTTAATTATTCATTTAATTTAGATTATAGGTTTGAAAATTAAGAAGTTTAAAACCAAGATCTCTTATCTAAACACTAAAATTCTCACAGTTAATCAATGTTCAGTTGTACAATGATTAGATTGTCTTTTATCAATTGATCTAATAACCTCTATAGATCTCTTAAATCCTAGATTATCTAATACTCTTTTCTTAAGTGGCTAGCTTTAAAATGGAGATTTTAGTCCTTCAATAAACAAAAATCATTCTATAAAGCATGCACAAGAGCTTAATTAAATTATTTACTAGTCATTCCTTAGCTAGAAATTAAATCAACCATATTAACCAAAGAAAGAAACACATGAATTTTACACCACTTACTTTGTTTAATCCATAAATACAATGATAAATAACGAGTTTTGAGTTAATAAAACACCTAAGATAAGCTCAAGAATGGTTCAAGAGCTCTGAAACATGATCTCAGCTTCAACAAAACTCAGAATTGCCAGTCAAACCCCATGAGGATTAGAGAATGTGAAGATATGCAAGTTAAGCAACACATTTTGATTAATATTAAAATAAGAGAAAAATATAATGTAATATAAGTTTAAAAAAACCAAAGATGATCTCTAAATTGAGAAATAGGTCTGAACAATAAGCTCTAACACTCATAATTTCATAAAACAACTTAAACTCTCAATTACACGTGCTTGGAATCAAGAACACCTAAGAACATAAAGAAAAAAAATAAGGAAAACCTAAGAGAGAAATTCAAATCTATCTCTTGATCTAAATTGTTATATCTTCTATGAATTTCCCTTCTTTAGACGGGTTAAAGACAACTTACTTTATCCTTACCAAACAAGGCATTCATTGTAAAGCATGCTTTAGTTGAAATTATGGTGGTCTGGCAGAAATTTTATTGTCTGGAACCTATAAAGGTGGTTGGATTTCAAAGAACAACAAACTGTTGATATATGGTGGAGCCACCATTGATAATCTGTTGCTACATCCTTTAACAAGGGTTGCTAAGGACATTAACATAAGTTAATCCAAACCAATATTAATGGTCTGGAAAGTGATCATTTTACATCCTTTTTCGCACAAATCCTAACTTATTCACATCCATCTACAATTTAAACATTTTAAAATAATAATTAAACATTTAAACACTAAAATAGGGGTCAAAATACAACAAAAATCAATTGAAAACAAAATCAAATTATCCATAACAAATGACTAGTGGATGATGGTAGCTATGATTGTTCCTATATGAAAAATTACTATCGTTCCTTTAACTAGAATCGTAACTATTAGAATACATGTCTTCTCTTTATCGCGATTTTCACACTCTACTTGACCTTTAAACAAACCACTACTAGCTCCAGTTACTAAGCTATCCAATTTCTTGTTAAGTACTTCCATTAGAGTTATTAAAACTATTGTATCACTAATCATATAATCTATATGGTTTTCTAAGATGAGGCTTAAATTGCATCCAAGTTCTTTCTTATCAAATTATCCTAAGCATTAGCTTCTATAGTATTACGAGTATAAGGTGTGATTCTAGTGTAAAAGATGTCCACTAACTACTAAGCACTAAACCTATGACTATAACACTTAGAAAGCATCTTTGTAAACCTCTCCCAAGCCTTGTATAGAGTCTCATTCTTATAATGCATAAATGAGGTAATCATAATTTTCATTTTGGCTATCTCAACTAGTGGAAAAAAATATAGCTAATAAAAGCTTTAAAAGTTCATCTTAAGCGGTGATAGAACCATGCTTAAAATTTGATAACTAGGTTCTAGTTTTATTTCTAAGATAGAAAGGAAAGAGCCTAAGCTTAATTTCATCATCCAAAACCCAATTACTTCTAAATAGAATGCAGATATCTAAGAAATTCTCTAAATGGGCATTCAAGCCCCCTAATGCTAAACCTCTTAACTATGAAGCCTTAACCGTGAAAATAATCCCATGAGGGATCCAAAGGTTATTAGGGTTAACCCTAGGCCTAACAACGATAGTTATAAGTCTACCTCTATTTTCCATAGCTAAGTCTGTAAAGCCCCTAGTTATACCTTAGTTGTGAATACATGATTTACATATAAATTGGGTGTTAAATCGAGAATTTAAATGATGAAGTTGATGTAGGATTGTGGTGATGAGTTGGTAATAATTTCCTGCACTGTTATCTTTTGAGTATCCCTCACGGTTTTTTCAATTAGTTAAGATATACTTATCCAAAAAATAATAAAGTTTTTGGGCATGTCACTGGGACATTGAGGAACACTTTTCATGTTCAAACCTTCACCAAATTCAGACATTAGGTGACCCAAAATCAAGATGCAAAATACGGTCACCAATTTAGGGTTTCATTATGAGTAGTTTCGGTGGAAAAATCATAACTTGATTTATACTCTTCCAAATTACCTGAGTCATTTTGAAAATTAAAGCTAAGAGATAGGGTTGCAACTTTCATTTTTTAGGTTTTACCTAGTTGTGGCTCTAAAATTCCATAATTAAGCCTTAATCTTTGGGTTAAAAGAGGGCTCCAGTGAACCCAATTGGGAGCATCAAAGTGGGACAAATGGTTAAGTGAATGGC
The DNA here is from genome assembly GCA_028565735.1 of Pinacopodium congolense. Taxonomy (NCBI): domain Eukaryota; kingdom Viridiplantae; phylum Streptophyta; class Magnoliopsida; order Malpighiales; family Erythroxylaceae; genus Pinacopodium; species Pinacopodium congolense. The sequence goes on along the minus strand of JAOXYD010117321.1, from coordinate 1,987 downwards.
CATCATTGGGCAACACACATAAGTGACAAATTTAAGGCTACATGAAGGGCATGTAGCTACCATGCAAGGTGACACATCGTGAGCCATCCTGCTAGAAACACTCCAGCCGAACTCACTTCTCATTTTGCTTCACTCTCTCCATCCGAAAACTTCTCCTCCCTCATTCTTAATTTCTGTACTCTAAAACTTCTGGACATTAGGTTAAAGTGTGAAGCCTTAGAAACTGAAGGTAATGAAGGTAGTTGAATAAGGTAGTGATTTGTGTTTCTAATGAGTAAGGAATACCTAAACCGAGCATGCATGTGTGTAGGAAGTGATTGAAGTGCTGGAAAATTTCAGAAGTTGAGTCATCTGAGTAGGTTTTGGTATTGTGGCCATATCTTGACTTGTAAGTATCTAAATTGGATGATTTTAAGTTCTGATTCAACTAGAAACTTTTATCTACAATTCGTATGAAGGAATCAAAATTGGATTCTATCATTAAGCATAGTGAAATTGAGTTTGAATTTGAGTCTGGATGCTGGAAAATTTCCTGCAATTGGTTTATCTTTGTGGACTGCTTTGAGGTAAATGTTAGCTACGATTTTAGTCTAATGTATATGTCCTATTTTAATACATCTAGAATTGAATTATTATTTTTAATAATCAAGTGTAATTGGTTCAAAATTAGATTAAATATTGGCTAGAATTGAAGTGCAATTTTGGTGACTAAGGTATGGGAAAATTCTGCCATGAATTACTTTCAATTAAGCTTTGTTTGAACAGATTATGCAGTGGATTAGAAATAACATTAAGGATGAGTTGTGTACTGCCTTTTGAAAGGCTACATTTGTTTATGATGGAGGAAGGTTGTGGAGATGGAGGAACTATAATTGGTTCGGTTTTGATCCTAAAGTAGACGGGTTGATTGCTTAGGGTAATGTGACTTTAGAATGAGTTTTATGATTGAATTTGTGACATGAATTGGTTTCTAAATTGTCAAGTGTTTCTTTGATGATGTATATGAAATGTTATTGCTTAATGAAATGATTTTAATGATAACGAGTTGCTGACTTTTAAATTATGGAAAATATGATTCATGTAATAAGCTTATAGCCTTGGTGTATTTGGAAAATTGCATGGCAATTATATGTAATGTTTTGGTATTCAATTTTGGTGTTGTCTTGGGCTGGGTATTTTTTGGGTTGGTTCTGTTGTTAAAAAGGCATTAGAATGAAGCATCAAAGTGTAGGTATAATAGGAAGAAGGGTTAAAGGGGCAATGTCGGCTAATTCCCATGGTTTTGAGTGTAATTGTGTAAGTTTTTATGAAAAACCTGATTGTATATTGCAAGATTGTGTGATTGTTTTGAATGAACTTCTTAAACTATTAGGTCTATTAAGATTTCCATGCATGAGATATAAATGTCTACGTAAATTTAGCATGAGAAACCCATGTAGGGTTTGGTTATGCTACGTTTAAGGTGACCCTTAATGATACTAATTATTCATGGTAGGAATAAGGTATAGTGGATGAAATTGCTCTGCTTAAGGTTCATACATTGATAATTGAATACTTTTGGCATCAAAGGGGTGAGAATGTCATAGGTGTAAATGTGGTAATGCTTAGTGAAACTTTGTAATGCGATGATTGTGTAATATTAAGTTAGCTTAATTGAGTATTTGCTCTTGATCATTGAATTATGTGGCATATTTTTAGGGTTGGAAAATCGAATGTGGTATAAGGTGGATTATCACTAAATGCATCTTTATAATGCATCAATTGTGTAAATTGTGTATTAGTAATTGTTGTAGTAATGTGATTGATGATATGAGTAGATGAATTATTGATTTAATGATGAATTGATGTTAATGCGTATCGTTTTGGTGAGCTAAGTTAATAGATTATGCCTTAATTGTGACCAATGTGTGTATGTGTGTTTTCAAACACTTTTCAACTTATAAACTCAGGATTTTTTAAATTGGTTTTTAATACTGCTCCGTCTAGT
>JAOXYD010117310.1:0-11295 GCA_028565735.1 Pinacopodium congolense | reverse complement strand
ACAATATGTATAAGTGATAAGGAAGAATTAGTTGTCGATGAAGATAAGGATTGAATATCAAAAGTTATATGGTTACAACATAAAGAGTTGAAATACCAGTGAGAATGACCTGGAGTGACAGACATGACAATAGTGAAATTGGAAGAGAGAACCTATTTGAGTAGTGCCTCAAAATCACTCATAATGATAGTAATAGAACCCTCGATAACAGTAATCGTGACAGAAGACGATGAGAAAGATCCGTCTTTTGGTCTTGGAGGTCGTGTTAGGTAATTGTCAATAATATGATCAAATTTATGACAATATCTACATTTTATACCGTCTTTAAATTGTGGAGGATGTGTGGGACAATTTGGATAAGTATGACCAAATAATGACAATATCTGCACTCTATAGTAGGGCAGTTAGCAAAAATATGATCAAATTAACGACAATTTTTATAGACTTTATCACTAGATGGTTGACACGAGGAATGCGTAGTAGTAAGAGCTATATTAAATTGAGGCATTCTATTTAAAGTGAGGCAAGTTTCTTCAAAAATTATCTTTGAAGCAGCGGCGAAGATGACTCAAGCAATGACAAAGAGGAATCGAGAGTCAAGACCGAAGAGAGTGAGGGAGACAGACCTAACCGAGACAGAATCTCGTGTCTCGCACAAATTTTTTTTAATTTCAATTTGGTCCCCAGTATATTTCGATACCAAATACCGGTAAAGATATTGACCGGAATACCCGACATTGACTGGTACCCATATCCGAAACGAAATCTGCCGGTTCGTTCCGTTTTCCGGAATGGAATTAACAACCTTGGGCTTTAACACGTTGAGCGAGGGAAACTTAACTTTAAGCCAGAAGAAGAAAGCGGCCACCCCCTATAAAAAGTTTGATGGTGCTGTAGCATCGATTGTCTGATTCTCTTTGCTAGTGGTAATCCTCTTCTTTTCCTTTTTTCTTTTTTAATTTTCCAATTGCGTTGCGTGTTGCGTTAGAAATAATTAAATTATGCTTATTATGTTTGTGACATAGTAAGAGTGACCTTTCTATTTGTGATGTTTTAAATTCTCTTTCGGCACTTCAGAATAGACGCGAAAGGTTACCAGTCCTATGCTTGCCTCTTCTTTTTGTGCATTAAGATAATATAAACAAAAGGGCAGGTGGGAAGGACTTTCCATTTGCGAAGTCAATGGCAGAGGGAGGAGCAAGAATTAGAAGGCGGTCAGTGGCTGAATCAAACGTAAGATCTTTGAAAATTCTTTCTTCTTTCCTCTTTGTTTCAGTCTAATTTTAACACCGTCTCCTTAGATCTGGTTATTTTTACTTTTTGTCTTCCAAGGATTTGTCCTTCTTTTTGTTTGTTTCTTGGCTTGTTGTTCTGGAATTTCTCAAGGTACCTAGCTGCTTTAATACATGCATGCTCTTTTAGTTAATAGAGTAATTCCATTTGGACTACATTCTTCAAACTTTGAGGTCTTTTACTTTGAAGAATGGTTAGCATTTTTTTTTTATTAAAAAAATCGGCATTAGGTTCCAAGCTGCACAACGATAATTAACGCAAATAATGAAGACGCCAAGTATGTCATACGTGTCAAGCAAATTTCTACGGACTAGTGCACATGGACTTTTTCCTGTTAACAGTTAAAGAAGCTGAAGTTGAGTCTTTACTGTTCTTGAATCCATCATCTTAAACCACGTGCAATATTTAGACATGAAGGCATCCTTTTACCATGGTCTACGAGAAATATTTATTATGAAGCTAATTTGCCCCGCAATTCTTTCAGAAGTTTAAATCTACCAACATCTAAGTCATACCAATTGTGCTTGGAAAAGGAGTGCGCGCATTTATATTAGGGCTTGTCATTAATCTTCTTTTTACAAACTGCATTCTCAGTTTAAGCTGGAGGAAAGAGAGAAAAAGGTATCTCTGTGAGGGTTATAATTATGAGCTCGACTGCGGGACTCCACACCAACTTCACGTCAAATGTTAAAATAAAAGAATTTAAATGTTAACTACACCCTTTTAAATCTCTTAAAATTACATATTCAACCATATATTTTAAAAATTGAAAATTTAAGTTATAAAATCTTAAAATTCTAAATTCTAAAAACCAAAAAAATCATAAATTCTAAATTGTAAATTTAGGACATCTTTAGTTGGGTTGTTAGTTATAATTTATTGTTGTAATTTTATATTTTTTATTAAAATTTATGTTTTTTTCAGTTTCTGTAATATTTTTTCAGTTTTTATACTATATTAATGTGTTGTCTTTATGAGTTTCTATATTGTTTTTTTTTCTACATTTAGAAAAATAGGAAACGAAAAAAAAAACCAATTAAACAAAGTCTTAAAAGCCTAAATTTTAAATTTTAATCTCGAAATCATAAAATTTAAAACTTAGAATCCTTAAAATCATGTAAACGTAATGTTTAAAACTATATAAGAGTATAACAATAAATTTATATAATATATTCCCACTTCACCCCTTCAAATTTAGAAGAAAAGACAAGAGAGTCCCTAGAGGGTCCTCGGAGGCTCCTTTAGTTTTTTATAATTATTTAAGAGAATATAATAAAGAGAGAATTATTATAAATTTATATTTAAAAAAATAATATAAAATCAATTTTATAATTCTTATATTATTAAATTACTCTAAATTTTCAAAGAAATACTACACATACATATGCTTATATTGTCATCTAAAATAATCTTTAAAAATTCTTTTGTTTTTCTAATTTCACATTTATTAACCTAAATATCATACATAAATTATAACTCTTCATTTTACTAAAAAATCATACATATTAATAATAAATATTTAAACTTACATTTCTAAAATCTCTCTATAAATTCATATATTTTCTTTTAATCAATAGAATCAATTGAACTATAGCTCAATGGAAAATCACAAGTTATAAAAATTGTTCTTCTTTTAATTTGTATCAACATCACTTCTTTATAATAGATAGATTCTTTAAACTTTCTTTTTTTCTCTTTTGGTATTTAATTCATTCAACTCACCTCATCATAATTTTTTCTTAAATTTTCAAAAGCATTTTTTCAAATCTTTCAAATAATTTCTAATTTTATAAACTTGTTGATTATTTACATCTTTACTTGTAAATCCATAACCATTTTTCAAATGTCTTATTACACTCAAAGTAACATCATTGTCACCATCCTTCTTTGTATAAATTTGATATCCAATTTGCGTATATCTCTTATAATTGTCATCAAAGTTGATGATCTGAACCAAAATTTTAACATAAATAAATAATTACTGAAAATTTAATTTTGCAAGAATTTTTTTAAGGATTGGTTTAATTTGAATTATAACAATAAATATATTTCTACTCTTCATTTCTAATTTTCAAGCTATTGTACTTACAATGGTATTTTTATTTTTTCTCCGACATCATTATCTTTTAGGAAACTTCTCTCATCCCTTTTGCATGGAGTCTTTTTCACGATTCTCACCTTTATTCTATGAGTTTACGTTCTTGATGTATCAAATCTATAAATAACTATCTTAATAGATACTTTTTGTCATAAACATTGAGAAAAATTTTTAATTAAAAGTTTGTCTTCTTTTCCTTTTCTCTTCTTTATATATGGTTTTAATACCAATTTGTTGCAAGAATAATATATTTATGGAAACTACAATTACTCAAAAGAGAGATAATTATCATAAACCCATATTTTTTTAGCAATATATAAATTTAATTCTATAATTCTCACAACAATGCTCTTAATGCGAACCTTAAACCACAAATAAGATAAAACCCAAATTATAAGGGATAATAACTTATTAATGTTTTTAAATCAAATAGGAAACTTGACATGATCAAATTTGTCAATGAAAACCAAAACTATTGAAATTTAATTGCCATATGTTGCCTTCCCAAAATCGTATTGGAGTTCTTAACGAAGAACAAAGGAAGAAATTCTCACAAGCAGATGAACTCTCAAATTTCAAAATAATGATGTTGTTTAAAAAAGTGACAGCTAATATTATAAGTCTTAAAAATGTTAATTCATTAACTAATGGCAAAATTGTAATTTTTATAACAAAAATAAACATAATGTTTCGAACAATCTAGTAGTTAAATGTTACTTAAATCAGGAGTATATGGTATCATTGTCAAAGGCCATTATCTTTTTAACTACATTTGTGACCAAAAAGAAGTTCTTGAGAAGCTAAATGATGCCATCTAAAAATGCTATCTATCTTCTATCTCTTAAAGTGCAGAATGATGCTAGACAAGTGAATAAAATATCATCATTCTGGTGTGACATTTACCTTCTAACTTCAAATTAAAATGACATCCTTTGAACCAATCCCTCAAACTTGACTCTTACATGGTTGTGTTAACTTCCTAAGTCCTATTTTTCATGTCTAATGCCTCACCTATCTCCTAAAACATCAAAATAAGTAATTAATCTTAGAGAAACCTCCCGAGCTTCAAAAACAGTTTTTTTCTCTTATAGCTCAATGATTATTACTTGAAGGGTTTCTTTTATGAACTTGGCCCTAATTCTCATAATGACATATTAGAAACAATATGAGTAGCACTACATTACCATATTCATTTAAAAATTCCAACTTTTAGACATTACCATTGATCCGTTATATCACTTAAAAAGGTTCGTCTCCATAGGTTTGTAACTTCGATTTCATTTAGAAACTTATCCTTTCATATATGAATCACTCGGTTCAAAAGTGACATTCACACATCCATTATTATCTTGTCTCACATATTACTACTTCTTTCACTCTATGCTGGCTTGAACCTTTGCATGCACATTCCTAAAAACATGTGCTTTTTGCTTTCCATCTAAATTAGCTCATTCATTAGTAAAAAGAGGTAAACTATCCATAGATGTTATTGGTTTAAAACCATAAATGATTTCAAAATGAAAACACTTAGTGTTAGAATAAACAATCCTATTATATGCAAATTTAACATACGGGAAATAATTTTCCCAATTTTAAGTGTTTTTAAACATTGGCACATACATTGAAGTAAATGTTTTATTGACTACTTTAGTATGCCCTTTTTTTTTTAGAATGCATAACAGTAGTAAAAAAAAGAATTAAGAAACTACTTTGATTCTTGATTTAAATTATTCCATCGTTCATACTCATCTTTCTTGATTTAAATTTGATTTTTGGATTTCAAAATTAATTCAATATGTTGTTATATTATTCTGTTGTTTTTTTAGCTCTCAAAAAGTTTTTATACTAATTTTGTGATTTAAAAAAGCCAGAATCATTTGTTTTGAGCTGAAACTTTAAATTGTACATATTTGATAGTTTTTGGATGAGCCTTTGTTAACTGATATATTAAGGCTAAAGTAGGTTGTTGCGTTTATTTTTGTGCCTTCTAAAATGTACGAAACATTGATTTTATAGGCTAGAACTTAAACACTAAAGTTTTTATAGTTCATGTGTTTCTTGTGTTTAATCTATTTATTTGATTCTTTAATTTCATTTTTATTACATTAATCAATTTGTTTATAGTCTATTAAAGTTCCACTAGGCTTTCCATAAATTTTTATTTGTTTTTAAAAGTTGCAAAATTATTTTTATTGCATATGCTTCATTGATCCACTATTAAAGGTGTGCTTGATTAATTTATTTAGGGAAATTGATTTGTATTTATTGTTATTATTTTTCAAAGATGCCTTTTGTCATTAAAATAGAGTTGATAGGTTGCGCTTGGTTTATGATAAACAAGATTTGATTTATTATGATTATTGAACGTGAATTAGATTGATATACGCCGTGTGTGAGAATTAAAAAATGTATAAAGTTTAACCATTACATTGATAGCATTTGACCCCTTATTTTGTATTAATTTTGACCAAGAATTTGTTAAGTTATATAAGTTTGAATTGAGGATTAGGTAGCTTGAGTTTGGGTGCTAGTTTGTAAGATAAAATTGTTGTACATCAAGTGTTATTGAAATTGTTACTTTTCACCCATTAAAGTAAGTTTAGTATGGATTCCTATTCACTCATTTGGAAAAAAGACCATATTGGATTACTCTTTACTCTTAAGTAAGATTGTAAAAGGTTACTCTTCACCCTTTTTGTAAAAAAAAAAAAGATTGCAAAGGTTTCTTTTTACCTTTTTTTATAGAAAGAAGAAGTTGTAAATGTTGCTCTTTCCTCTAAGTAAGATTAGTACAGTTGTAATTTCTAATAAGTAGTTAGAGAGTAGATTAGGCAATTGTTAGGAATTACTAAACAATATAAATTTCTTGTGCATATTATTTCCCTTATCTCTTTAAGTTTATGCAATATTATGTTTTTTTAATTATTGATTAAATTTGAATTGAATTTGCATAAGCATTGACATATCATTATAGGTTAAATTTTTGTTTAGTGATTAATATAGTTAAAATTGGCCTAGGTAGTTTAATTTAATTGGTTTAGTATAAAAAAAAACCCAATTCATCTCTCTTTTGGATGTCATAAGGTTTACACCTTAATATCACATATTTTCTTATCATCAAAAAGAAGATGATTATTGAACCAAGAAAGATTCTAACTTGTAGTGTTGATAATGACAAACAATATTTATTACTAGTGGTTTACTCTATTAATCTAATTTGAAAGATATGACTTTAGATGATGTGCACGACACTATTGGAGTTTAAAGAGATATATTTAAATGAAAGTTAGAGTTTAAGAGAAAGTTAATTCATGAAAAAATAAAATGGGGAAGCAAGATTCGAGTACTGATTAAATAATGGATAAAGATCAAAACCAAGAAGAAGATTGAATAGGTTTATGCTTGTATTTTTGTTTGTAAATTTTGTCTTAATCCTCTTAATGCTTTAAGGGCTCAATTTTTGTGTGATACTTCATTTAGGATTCTTTATATGGAATGCTTATATGATTATTTGCATATTAGGATTTTTGTATAGAGTATTTTCGTAATCAATAGAAATTTTAGGAAAAGTCTTAAAGAAAACTCTCTTAATGTATCAAAATATTTTGGAGAAGTATTTGAGTTCGTTTGAATATGTTGAAATGTGATGGAGTGGTTGACTAGTATACTAATTTTTTAGGGATTATTTGACTAGTGGAATAAAGCAGTTGACCAGTTCGTACGTTAAGAGTAGTTGACTAATGCCATGGGAAATGCATGTCAACAGTAACAAATGACTAGTTTGATATTTTTAAACTATAAAAAAAATGTGCCTAAGAGCTAGTAATGAATTGATTTTAAGAATATTTGAAATGAAATATATTTAAGTAATTATTTGAGTTTTAAGTTGTGTTTTTATGAATTTTTGGTACATTAATTAGTGAGTTTGTTTGTAAGTCCCTTTAAACTCTTTGAGTTAGTTTAGTGAGAATTGTTAAAGTGTATTTTGTGGTAGTGTGATAGTTAGATTGTATTTATAAAAAGTTGCTCTTATCTTGTGAAAAAGTAGTATTGTAAAGGATTACTCTTGTAACCATAGAAAAAAAAAAAGGTGATTGTATAAGGAATGGTCTTCACCAATTGCAAACAAATTGATAGTAAATTTTTTAACAAGGTGTTGGAAAGTAGATGTAACCATGGATTGTGCATTGAACCTTTATAAAATTGGTTTGCACCTCTCATCTCTTTCCTCTTTGTCTTTCAAATTTATTTTATTTCAATCCATATTATTTTATAATTATGTATTTTATTGAGAGGGTAATTTTTAATTAGGTCTAAAGACATAGGAAAATTTTTAATTATTTAATTCACTGCTTTTAGGTACTATATAGGGCTAACAATCACTTTTCTCGATATTGTGCTCATCATCGTTACATTTTACCACTCAGATTTCCTTCTTATAAACTCTTTAAGAAAAACTATATCAATGGCATACCAAAACAAAGATAAGCAATGATCAAACTATAATAAATAGTAATAATGGACATCATTAAGAAAGGAAAACAAAATTCAGGTGTAAATTAACAAATAAATAATAAGTAATTGATGAATCAATCAACTCAAAATTTTAATGAATAAATATTGATACTACGTATGAGGTAAAATTGATTGGAAAGAATTAAAAAAACTAATGAATGTAGACTTGATCCTTGTTTTTCTTAATGAATTAGGAAAAATCACAAACACTTAACCACGAAAACTTTGATACAAGATTGAATGCAGAATATCACCTCTCTCTCTTTTTATCTTTTTTTTGTCCTTTTTTCCTTCTTTTTTTTTTTTTTTGCTTTCTTTTCTTTTTATTTTTGTACTATGAATATGGATGTAATTGGTAGACTAGAATTAAAACAAAAACATAGATATTTTGATAGAAAATAAGAAGAACAAATCACTCAAACTAGAACAAAAAGATCCTAAATAGAAGAACACAAGAATAAAAAATATCAATCGAATTCAGTGGACAAAGTATAAATAACACTTGATTTGAAGAAAACCAAGGCTTGGATACTAAACATTGTGAACATTAGACCATAGACAACCTAAAACCTGAATTATGTGGAATGATAACCTAAGAATATCTTTAAATCAAATAGGAAACTTGACTTAAACCAAATCTATCAATTATAACTAAAGTTATTGAAGTTTGTTTGATTGCCACAAATTTTCTTGATATGATCAAATTGGATTTCTTAATGAAGAACAATGGAAAGAATCCTTAAAGTAAGAATAACTTTTCAATTGATTTAACATGATGGCTAGCAAGTATCAAAAGCTATACCCTAGGTTAATAACTGATGGCAACATTGTAACTTTTACAATAAACATAAACATGATATTTTCGACAATCTTGCTATTTTGGCCATAACTTCCTCTCTGGACCTCTGATTGACTTGAAATTTGAATTGGAGACTCCTAGCATCTTGATCTTCCTCTCCCACAATTTGCATTACTATATGAGCTCTAAATTTTTTCCTAGTAATCCATCAAATTCACATGCAAAACGTCCAAGTTTAAAATCCTATTTCCTGCAAAATGAACCAACAAAGTGCATCAAACTATCCATATAAAAGCTCAAAATTTACCCTTAAAAACTAGAAAACATAAAGAAATAATTAAACCCATCAAAGATCATGAAAAGATGTAAAGATGCAAAAGAATAACTAAAATAATGCTAAAGCACACAAATAAACACTTAAAACACATAGAAAACAACCTAAAAACATAACCCAAAAGCACAGTTATCAACTTTCCTGCACTTAAGCATTTGCTTGTCCTCAAGAAAAGATCAAATAAAACAAGTAAATCTTATCACTTCATTTTCAAAAAGATCAAAGCATGCCATTTTATAAACTTTTTCCAACTCAAGTGTTAAGCTACTACACATATCATGACTACTTTTCATTAGTGCCCATACGAAAACTCAACTTATGAAACCATATCTCAAAGATAAGTATAATCACAAAATAAAATTTCCTCACTATTTTACTCATTTATCTAAAGTGTATATGGGTTAATGTTTCGATAAAACTTCCTATAGGAAACCACATTATCATAGGCTTATTAATAAACTAATTCTCCTCCATATTGATTACATGCTAAAAATAGATAAAAAAGGACTTTGTTTTGGGTTGTAATGTGGCTAAGGTTAAGGTGGGTCAAAAAGTCTTTAAGGGTTGATCACAAGCATTCATAGAGAACTAAGTGCACAAAAGTGATAACAAAATAAATTTCTAAGATACTCAAATGTATATACTACTACTCCGCCCTTATTGATGCTACTAAAATGTTCTTCCTTTTTCTTTTTCTTTTCTTTTCTTTCTCCATATTTTATTTTTCTTTTTCTTTCTTTTTTTATTTTTTTCTTCTTTTATCTTTTTCATAATAGTGAAGAAATAATGAAAAAAATAGCAACTAAACTTAATGTGCTCAAAGAGTAGATGTATCACTCAACTTAACTTAGAAAAAATGTAGTAAAAATCCCAAATTAATGTAACATTTAGCACTCTACTAAACTTATGGTTTGGTAAGCTAATGAGGTTTAAGGTTTTAAAATGGGGTGATTTCAAGAAACAAAAGGTTAAAAGATCAACAGGGTTTTCAAAGGATAATAAAATGGGTAGGTCATTTAAGCCAAGTAACACGAAAAGGGCCTTAATCATTTCTATCTAGCATCCATCCAGTAGATTTAAACCGATTAAAAAAAATTCTAAAGGTAAATACCTAATGAAGCATCACACAAACAAGGAAATGAAACGACTATATAATGGAGTCATCAAGGCTTAGTTCCTCATATAGGCTTAAATGAAAATCCGTTACGTTTCTATACACTACCTCATTTCTCAAGTCTCAAGTTCTGAGTAAGCTTATGCAACCAACTATTTTCATCACTTAACATGGTTCACGCTACTAAAGTAGCCTAATTTAAGTTCAAAAATGAATTTAATCTCATTCCAACTACCATGATAGATTATTATCACAACACATTCAAAATGATTCAAGTAGAGTTCTATTTCTTACACAAAATGACACCCTAATATGCCAAAAACATGCATCCTAAATAATAAAATGCAAACAATGAAAACACAAATTCAAATACTTCCTCCACACATGTTAAACAACACAGTGTTCTCGATGTGGAAAGGGGAACACCAAAACCCAACAAACAATAAATCAAAATACAGAACCTAAAGAGATTAAGGGTAAGAATGGCTTATGGTACTAGGGCAATGGAGGCGGCGCATTCCTTCCTTGATTTCACGGTTAACAAGACTATTTTCCTCTCTTCCTTAAATCCTCCAACAATCTATAATGCACAAAAAACCTTCAAGCAATCATCAAGTCACCTAAGCATCAAGAAATCAAAAGGGAAAACAAGATAAAGATTAAACAAAATCAAATTCAAAGCAAACACACAAAACTTAATAAAGAAAAAAAAACTAAAAACAAACATGCTAAGTTAAGGTGATTAGCTTGACCTTTGGCTTATCAACATTATCCATTGTGAAATGGATGTTTGAGCCCAATAGGAATCATGCTTAAACTCTATGAGGAGCTTGTAGCAACTTCCCTAAAAGTAGCCTCCCAATCAGCATAATTGATAGGGGTCAAATTGATATGATATTTATGGTTAATTTGATGAATTATGACTCCTATATTAGTGTTTAAATGTTTAATTGATGCCCCATAATGTTTGATTTGCAGTTTCGAGCTTAAAGATCAAGATTGGAGTCAAAATATCAAAAGAAGTCTCTTGGTGCTGAGGAACAACGGCACCCTGAGAGGGTGCCATTGTTGAAGAACAGGGGGCCGTTCATGGTGTTGTGCAGTCGAGAGACAACGGCACCATGGCAGGGTGCCGTTGTCTT
>JAOXYD010117299.1:0-11295 GCA_028565735.1 Pinacopodium congolense | reverse complement strand
GATTATGCATAATATAAGCATAAAATAGAATAAACCATAATAAGTGTAAAAGGAAAATGAGAAAATTATTTCATTGAAAATTTAAGTCTATATATATGCACAATTTAGCATGATTCCATTTCACGTGATTTGAATGCTTAGAGAGAATAAATTAAAGCTTACTTCATCCCTGAATATCACCATTAAATATATGTTCCTAAATTGATTAAATATAGATTGGTAAAATAAAATAAAAATGAAATAGAAAGAATGTGAAAAGAAATCCTACGAAATCTAAATTTTCTAGGAATCTATAATTAAATAAAAATAAAAATAAAATAAAATACAAGAAGAAATTTAAAAAAACGAAGATCAAACTTGATTTCTAAATTAAGCATCATCAAGCATCATTAGAGGGGGATGGATGGTAATAAAAAAACTACATAACTCCTTCCAAATTGCTTACTACTCCTCGCATCAGGCTTATTGAAATTAAGAGTATAGCAAGTGTAGATAAATCATATCCATGCCCAACTCTCATTCCATGAGCCATGAAATCATGAATAAACATTACAATTATCATACAATAATTAATTGCATTAAGAGTAAGAAGTCATGTAATATGTTTCATAGTAGCTCAAATTCAAGGCCTATGAGACATACAAAATCAGCAACCCTTTAGTCCAAGATGTACAAATAGCCTATGTAATTCAACAACTATGCTTAATGGGAAACATAGTAATATGCATCCTGAATTATAATTTTCATGTAAACCATCCCGAGGAACCTATTGGTATATCAATCCCAAAACAAGAAAACATATTACCCATAAAAAATCCACTATGCAAGATCATAAAATTTCATCACTTTAAATATTCATAAATGCTATTAGCACCACAGATTGGTTTAATACAATTTCCATATAATATTATCAATTAGTGTTATTGAGAATATAAGGCATCGATGAATTGCAATTTAGTCAAGTCATACATCAAAAGTCATAAAAATGGAAAGAATAACATCAACACACAGACAATAATAATCTTCCAAGTATGATATTTGAAGAGTTGAAAGATGATAAACATAAGATAATCCATATGCTAGATTATTATGAATCAAAATATAGCTTAAAGATTGATGAAAAATCTCAAGAATATGACAAATAAAACCTTTTCCACATTCAAAGCCTAGGTCACAATGAAATCCCCTAAAATTTAAGTGTTTAAGGCAAAGCTTGACTATATACACTGACATTGTATAACTTTTGAATTAATGCACCAAAGCACTTTAAGAGTTTGATTTAGGTTTGGAACACATAGAAGGACTAATATTTTATCTGAATTTACATTCTAAAGCCTCTCTAATTCAATCTCAAACAAATCATTCATTGGTAACACAAATGTAGAAACTAAATTTCATAAGAAAAATTAGGAGAGGAGAAAACACACAATCACTTACAAATGTAATAAAATCAAGCATAGCGACATGGAAAACTAAAGTAACATCTTCTAAGAAAAAAAAATGCAATTAGAATAGATGAGATAAAGTTGGTTTGCCTCCTAATAAGCACTTACTTAAGATTTTCTAACTGAACCTTAAGGTTAGAGAATTATAATTCTCTAACCCAATCTAAATCTTCATTTGAACTATTCAAATACAGAATGGATCACTATAACCTTACATGTTTCCATACCTGCATTCCAATATTTTCTCACGAATTATGTAATTGTTAAAAGGTACCTTGATGAAAAACCATGCTGACCAATCTCTTATTTGTAGTTAAAAATTGTGATATCAATGAAATTAATTAAAAAATTTACCTAATAATCTTTCCTCTTAATGGCAACATCAAAAACTTTTTCCTCGTCTTGATCCACATTAAATGTCGGCTCCCTCTCAGTTGTTTTTAATTCCTTAATATCCTAGTCTCTTGGCTCCACTTTCGCAATAGTAAGCACATTTGTTGGATCTTATTTCATAATTAGTACAATTAGCTTCCTAACTTGTGTTACTAGGCTATGTAGGGAAGTCTCTATGCATTCAAATTGAGCTTTTATTATAAATATGGGCTTGACTAGCAATTCTCTTAATTTTAATTCCTTTTCTTTTGAACTAGTTGCTCAACTTGCATTGTCAAGTTATAGATAGAGGTTTTTATACTTTGAAATAAGAGTTTCTTATGGATATAACCTTGACTAATAGCTCTCTCAACCTCGATTCTTCTTCCTACGATCGATAAGAATCTAAGGGAGGATTCTCATAAGAATCTTGATCAGTCCATGTTATGCCTTAGGTTTTGCTTAAATGGTTATTACAATCCATTTTATTACTCTCCACTGGCAGTCTTACCACTGATTATGTTTTCATGCCATTGCATCAACTACCTACACTTTTAAGATCCATAAATAAGAATAATAAAAGAAATTTTATAAAATTGAACATAAAACATAAAATAACAAAAAGAAAATGATTAGTGTAGCAAAGATTGGAATTTTCTAATATCCAAAGATAATCCCCAGTAATGGTGCCAAAAACTTAATGCATGACCAACACAACCTAAGTTTTAAATAAAAAGAAAATGGTCTTAAGACATCAATATTATTAATAGAATTAAGAAAGTTCACCTATCAAATCATAATATAGCTGCCCTGACTCAGGATTATTAATTCCTTATAACTATTAAACTATTGGTGATTTTCCTATCCTTGACATCTAGCATATTCGACCGAGTTATTAATTGATTAATTATAGATAGTAATGATTAATTTATTGATTAAAGAGATCAAACTAAAAAATTAAATAAGAAAATCAAACCAATTTTGCAAGATTTATTAGATAATCAAGACGTTATGACCCACATGGTCAATTCTCTAAGAAATTTTCGTGTTCATTAGTTAATTTTTTTCGACACATAATCCATATTTGCTTAGACTAAAAGTTTTCCTAAATTGAACTAAATGCTCTATCGAGTTATGTAATTCCTATTCCCTTGATAAATTAAGTAGTTCTCCTTATCTTAAAATAATCAATGTAAGTTCACACTTAATCCAAAAAACTCATATAAGCCTTTCTTTAGGTCTCTATGCAAGCTTTAGTACTTATGGATTGATCTATTCATATATCTGATCTCTCAATCCAAACATATAAAATCATATAATTGGAATTGAAACTTGTCTTTGCATAATAATTTAAAAAAATGATGTATGATTATCACGTAATAATCATATAGAGATACCCCTTAAACCCAAATTATGATCATGAAAGCAAGCCTAAAAGTTGTAAGATTTAGGCACTATCAGGCTTAATCATGTATACTTACTCAAAATGATCATTTATGGGCTCAAACAAAGTCCATAAGCTTGGTTTCACAACTTAAAAAGTTTCTTCTTAGTGCAGGCTTTCAGGGGTACTATTCCAATATTTCTCTATTTTTTCTACAAGAAGGAAATAATTGATGTACATGATATTATATGTTGTTGACCTAATTCTTATAGCCAAAGATGATCATTTTCTTTCTCAGTTTATTGGTCAACTATGTATGAACTTTTTCTCTTAAAACATTTATTCTCTCTGAATTATTATCTTGGGGTGGAAGTTAAAAAATGAGAATTTCTCTTACATAAGCAATCAAAATATTTGCTTGACTTGTTCTTAAGGGTGAATATGGATGGTTGGAAACCTATGCCGACCCCTAGCACTATAGGATTATAACTTATTTCCACTAGAAAGACAGTGGATGACCCTAACTTATATAAACAAATTGTTGGAGATTTATAATATGAGGCAATAACCAGACTTGATATTACCTGTAAATTAAATCTACTCTATCAATTTATGCACGCTCCTACTATTGATCACTAGACTATACTGGAACGCATTCTACAATTTCTCAAAGGGACCTGTAAATATGATCTTGTCATTCCTCCTTCCTCCAGTGTTGAACTTATTACTTATTCAGATACTAACTACCTTAGGGATTTGAAAATTGTCATTCTACACATGGCTATTATGTTTACTTTAGTGGAAATTTACTTAGGTGGTAGTCTTATAAACAACACTTTATTAATTGTTCTAGCATGGAGGCTAAATATAAGGCGCTTGCTATTGCCACTGCTAAACTTATATAGGTACAATAGCTTCTTCAAAAACATCAAAATTTCTGATTAAGATCACTAGTTCTATACTGTGATAACTTATTAGAAACATATTTAACCTCTAATCTACTATTTTGTAAATGTTTTAAACATGTTAGAATTTTCACTTTATTTGTGAAAAAAATAGTTTGGTGATATTCGAGTGGTTCATCTTTAGGCTCATTACTAAGTTGCTAATATCTTTATAAAAGCCATACCTCAACAAATGTTTCTTCTTTTTCAACACCAATTGAATCTTTCTCCAAAGATCGGTTTGTAAGGGATTTTAAGGAAATAATCAATTATGAAACTTGCATTTACACCTAAAGATTTTGTTCTATTAGGATAACTTTTCCTTGTATAGTTTGTCAACTTATTAATTCAGTGTATTATGAATCTTATGGAGATTATATATGAAGCTTATCTCTCCACAAGTTGTGTAAGAGATCTAGATTCCAAACTCATTCTATTTTTGTGTGAAGTGTTTTAACTTGTTTCCCACGTCATTTTACTCATGCTTAAAGTGTCATTTGATTCATTCTTCCATGATCAGTTACAAAATAATTTTTTAATGTCCAGATGAAGTTCTTTTGTTTTCCTTATTTCATATTGTTTTACATCATAGTAATTGCCCTTTTGATTATTTCTTTCCCTCTAAAATTGATGTCTATGGGAGATGTTAAATTTATGTTTTGATTTTCTATTGTAATGAATTAACTTTCACTTGTTTTTCATTTATGTGATATTAATTATAATACATCAAAAAAATGTAAAATTAGATTATTTAAATCAAATTGACCTCATACTTAAATAAAAAAATATGGAGCAATCCATTTAATAGCTTTAATAGCCATTAAAATTAATATAAATCATACTATATATATAATCTACTTCTTGGTGTGTAGTGATAATTTAATTTATATTGGTCATGGCAGCCATGAAAGTCACTAAATTGTTAATCGTTAATTAAATAGCATTCAAGTATAAGAATACTTAATAATCATAAAAGAATTATTAGAACATGCATAAGATATTTGATATAAAAATTTAGTATATTTGGGTGCTAAACTAGATAAAATAATAAAGATAATATTGATGAATTTCTACCTTTTCCGAGCTCGTAGTTTTACAGTCTTGAGTTTCTTTATCATATGTTAAAATAATCACTCACACAAAAGTAAAATATGTATAATAAATATAATAGTAATTACTTAAGATTAATATAAGCAATTAAAGAAAGAAGAAAGTGATGAACTCTTATGATTTAAAGGTGTTCAATTATCTCTCACCTACTTCTGCTCTCTAAGCCCATTTATAAATTATGAATAAAAATGGCTTATATTTAGTGGTAACTACTACTACCTTTTTTTTTCAAAACTTAAGACAAACTTTATAAGATTTTGGTGTTTAGATCTCCCTATAAAACATTTCTAATCTAAGCCTTATAATTAGATTGATATTTTAATGATTACTAGAAATTCACTATAATTATGATTTTTTTCATAACGTAGAAAGCTAATTCTCTTATGTTTAAACAAACTTTTTGATTCTATAGTAATAATTGTAGCCTTTGTATATATATATATATTGCTTAAATGAAGGCTTCTTATACATATTTCACTCTTTTAGTGAATTTTAGGATTGATACTTTCTATTTAGGACAATACATTTTTGTACCCTAAGCATTAACCTAACTTGATTGGTTAATCTATATCGAATGACCAAACCTTTTTTTATGATGAGAGAACTTCTCGCTGTTTGACATAAACCTATAATTTTGATGACAAAAAAAAAATTCTATTACTAATGCCTTTTATCTTTAGTTATATTAGCAACTTGTTATGTGAAAAATTAATTTCAGTAGAAGAAGAAAGTTAAAGGATGAATAAATTGAGAAGGTGGAATACATTTGCAATTCAAGTGAAGATCAAGTTTTCAAACAAAGCATGAGATCAAAACTAAGGAAGCTAAGTTTTAATAGCTTAGTGAATGTAATATTTTTGTAAGTCTTAACTTGATCATTTTAATGCATTAGGGACACTTTATTCATGCACGTCATATATATTTTTAGTAATGCATATTGTTTGTATAATTTATAAATTGTTTCAAATGCCAAGATTAATTAAGGTTTTTTATTTCTAAAGAAAAGTATCTTGATCATTAAAATCCTTTTAAAAACTTGGAAAATATTTAAATATTTTTAATCAAGTATTTATAAAAATAATTTGATTTTGGAGATTAAAAAACATAGAAAAATATTTCCAGGTGCATTGGTAGAATAATCTTGTCTACTGATTGACTAGTTTAAGGTTTTGGTGCATACTAATTCAACAATGTCTCATCAAACTAGAAAAAGTTTAGACAGTAAGTTTATAATGCATTATTGATTGATACTTTGGACTACCAATATATGGTCAAATGATTTGACCAATATATGCTAAAATTCATTCATTCTTTTACATTATGGGTTTTTATTTGCAACTATTCGATAAACTGATTGACTAGTAAGGCATATTGGTCAATTAATGTTCTCATTTGGTTAACTATTAACAGTTAGTTTTTGTTTTTAACTGTTAAAATTTATTTCTAATGGATTTTTAAGTGACTAATAGTTGTATTGAGTTAGGAACAATAATTTAAGGCCTCCAAGGCTAGTTGTTGAAAAAATTTTAATGGTTAAAAGAAGTTGGGATGAATATGAAGAGTTGAAACAACACCTTTTAGAGTGTCTTTAAAACCTTTATTGCAATCATTAACACAAATTGAATTTTTTATACCTTGAGCATTGCTTTAGTTAAGTAAGATATTATGAATTATGTATTATCTTGTGGGGATTGATATTAAATTTCTTTAAGAGGTTACTCTTTACTTAGAAAGGAAAATTGTACAAGATTCCTTCTCACTTATAAAAAAGATTGATTGTAAGGAGATTTCTCTTTACCTCATTATTGTGGTCTTCCTATACTTTAATTTCACTCACAATCTAACGTAAGATCAACTAGATGCAAGTATACCTCTCAACGACTAATATAATGAATCTAATGGATTCTAAGCATCATTCAAATGAGGATTTAACCATAACTACTAAGTCACTTTGACTACAATTATATAGAAAAATACAATTGATTGATTAATTAAACTAAAAACTACTAAATTAAACAAACCCACTTTTAATTGATGAAAACAAAATAAAAAAGCCTCATAAGATTTATCAAATCCAAAATTATAGCTAAGGTTTAAATTGTTTAATGAATTAAATCAGTAAAAAGTGGTTGAATTTACAGTTGTGGTTACGAAAGAAAATGCCTTATTTCTACTAATCCTATTTCAAAGTTTGGTTAGATAACAAACTTAGGTGATAGGACTAAAGATTAGTAGTTTATTCTTAAAATGTTATTTTTACTAATTAAAGCTATCACAATCATCAAGAGTTTAATCATTTACTAATTTAAATAATGTTTTTATTAACTTTTCTAATACCTAAGGTACATTTTTTAGATCATTCATTATCTATAAATCTATAAATAAGTGCCATCCTTTTTGTAGACAATTAAACACTCAAATGAACAAAGATTTGTATTCAATTCTTGAAAATAAGTTCATTAAGACATCTACTAACCAAGCTTTACCTAATATAAAATTTAGTAGCAAATCTTAATTATAAACACAAAATATTAAACAATAAGAACATGTCTATTGATTAAAACTAGAAAAAGAGTAAAAAAACACAAAATAATGAGTTTATAATGCATTAGATCTATCTCTAATTGAAATCTAATGAAATCTAACTCGGCATCTAGTTTTTCTAGCTCCTTGAATCCATAAAAATGTTTTGAATCTCCAATACAAGCAATTGAAAGCTAAAAGCTACTAAAAAGTAAATTTAAAAGTAAAGAGAGAAAACTATAATAAAATTAAAAGAAAATATGCTAAAAAACTCTACTACAAGGTCTCCTATTATCCCTTATATTTTTCTTAAGTAGGGTTGAGATGATTCAGTCAGTTTTTCCAAAAAAATCCTTAAAATCCTTCATAGGCTACACCTGCAAAAACTGTAATAGTCTTTGTTATTGAGGAGCAATACATCGTTATTCTCTCACATTAATCTACTATTTAAAAGAATGGTCTTCAATGGTAGTAGACTATGACATCACCAGGGTTGTCATTAAGTCATGTTGATCTCATCTGAAGATTATAAAGGTGGTTTTTGTATGACATCAACTATGTAGTTAATTATCAATTTGGATCTTCTGAAACATACTCTATACTTAAATCATTTAGCATAATTATTCTAACTTTGCCATGAACTTAAAAAATAAAAAAATGCATATAAATTAAAGAATAATGAGTAAAAATGGTGTAAAAATACACCAAATCATATCATAAAAGTTATAGATCACACCTTTATCAATTCCCCAACACCTTGAACGTTACTTTTCCTCAGCAAAATTCAGCCATCATTCGTAAAAAATATATAGTTATTAGAAAATCATCCATTTTATTAAAAAAAATCAATAAAACTTATTCATTCCGTTCAACCATTGAAAATCATTAAGATTTCATTTAATCGACTGCTTATATTAGCTAACAACTGAGTTAATTTTACTTCATGTTTTTTGAAACTTCAATATAATTAAAAATTCAAATTCCATGGAAAAAACTAATGTAAAAAAAGTAGTTTGTCTGACTATAAAACACCTTCACGACACTAATTTTTTTTAATAAATTAAACTTAACTTGTGATCTTTTTATGGCTTGGTTGAGAAATAACTTTATCTTGTGATGTTAAGGTAAATACCTTGACATGAATATCTTTGATTACTCAACTAAGTCACCTACATTAACCGATTACTAAAACTACTCTTAACTTTGATATTTATGTATGAAGTAAGCAAATTTAGTTTAACTTTTGCTTAGTTATTCCCAACAACACACTAATTACACTTTTTTTTTAGATTTTTAGATGAAAAGCATGCTTAAAGAAGTAACATAATCACCTATGTATATGAAAATTACATATAAAAAATGTTAATGTGTACCAAGTATCCATCTTAAAATGAAAAAAAAGAAAATTAATGTCACTTATTTATCGGTAGTTATAATTAATCACATGAACATTTTAAATCACCAAAAAAAATCAAAGTCACAATGACAATTTTAAATAATATTTTATTAAAGAAAATTTTTTCAATAAATTATTAACTATTGAGAAAATCATTATAACATTTAGTTAAGTTTTAGATATATAATAAATTTAAGTGCAAGAAAATCAATTTTAATCTTATTTCCCTCTTCCAAAAATAAGATGGACATTATCCTAAATGTCTTAAAATCAAAATAATAGTACAGTAAGAAAAGATGGGAAAAGGAATACTCCAAACATAATAGTGCATGATTGCGGCCAGTCATGCACAAATTCACAATTAATTTAAGACCAACACTTCGACAGGTGCACCGGTCACAATAACTAATATAGTAGAGCGTTTTTAAGATTCCGAGTATCAATCTCAGAAGGAATTGTGTATGTGATTGTAAGTATTAGGTCAATCAGATTACAATTATTTAGAGGATTAAGATTTTAGAAATTAAATTAAAATTACAAAACTAATCTAAAAAGTCTAAAAATCTTCCAATCAATTCTAAAAGAGCTACAAATTGTTTTTGCTAAATTATTTAGTTATGCTTTGGTGGTTGATGATTTAAATGATGGATTAGTGATGCTTAATTTAGGGTATCTTCTCTAAATCAAGACAACACTAAAGTTAAGACACTGGCTTATCTCTAATGGTCCTATGTGGAAGTTTGGTTATGTTTCAAAATTAGGTAATAGAATTTAAAGCTTAGGAAGTCTAATCCTAAAATTTCCTAGTTCAAGACTAGCACCCTAATGATTAACCAAGTCTTTGGTTATTTCACTGATTTAAACCATGTTGTTTATTGATTTTTCAAATACCTTAGGTAGAGATTGTCAGATCCTAGATTATCTTATGGCAATATCCTAAGTGATCAATTCAAGACAAGCATTAAGAATCCAATAAATGAAGACTAATTCACTAATCATGCATTAACAATAAATTACCATAATAAATCATTCATAAACACATTTAATAACTCAGTTAAACTGAACATTAACATTAAGCACATAAAATAATCAATGATAACAAAATAATTAATTTAAATGACATAAACCTTGATTAATTCAAAATAACAATAGTAATACACAAGATGAAGAGTTTATTTATCACCAGACAAGATCTTCAGATGATAATCTACCTTAAAACCACGTGATTATGTTGCTAGATCCACTACAAACAATCTATAAGCTAATTTTACAAAGATTGAAATAAATATAATCTAAAATTAAGATTAATTTGAAAAAAGAACTAAAGGAAATACTTTTTGTTCCTAAGCTACTTGGTTTCTGAAGCTTGAGTCATCCTTTATTTATAAGAGAGCAGCAGTAGCAAGTGGGGAGACAGCCAACCACAATTTTTGAAGATTCTGCTACAAAATCTTGTCTGTGCCTTACAATGGTAGGGCACCGATGCATAATGGCGCTGTTGAAGGATGAACATGCTACTATTAATAGTGTATTTTTTTTACTTCTTCAATGGTGGTTTGTGGATCCATTAAAGTTGGGCTGCTAAGCCGCAGTTAATGGTCCAAACTTGGACTATTTTGCTTCCTTTTTCTCAATTCTCCAATTATTCACATCAATATGTAATTTAAACATTTCTAAACATAAATTAAACATTTAAGCACATAAATAAGGATAAATTTACATAAATTAACAACTAAAAACACTATCATTTTGACCCCTAACAAGACCCCCACATATAAGTTTTAGCTTGTCCTCAAGAAAACCAATTATTCAACTTTCTCAAATTAGTATATAATTATAGGAAAGTTAATTCAAGGTTAAGAACATAATTATTGGAATTTTTTTCTAAATCTTTCAAAAACATTGACTCATCGAAATGTTATATAATCAATTAATCATATCAATTCACAAATGTATTTAAATCATTTAATTCTTTTTCAACTATTAACCTCAATCACAAAAATCAATTCCATATGTAAAAAGCAAATATAATGATTTTAATGCATCAACTTTTTAAACACGTTCACATTCTTTATTTAATAATTTATTTAATTAATAATTAATTAAATATGTGAGCAACTT
>JAOXYD010117288.1:0-11296 GCA_028565735.1 Pinacopodium congolense | reverse complement strand
ATCAAGCTTAGATAGAGAAGCTCTTGCTTCTCTCTCTTTTTTTTTTTAATAGTTTAAGCTTCAAACAATTGTATTTCGAGTTTCTAATTTTATTTTGAGTTATTGTTTGTTTAAGATTAAAGCTAAGACACAAATTTGAGTTTCTAAGTCATCATAGGGGTTTTCTAACTCAGATTATTACTTATATTCTCCTGTTTTTCGGATTAATCAAAGTTCGTGTTCTTATGTGCATATCCTTGAATGTTCTTTGATTTTCTTGCTAGATCTTGTGGCTTCAGAAGCTGTGTTGATGTCAAAATCAAGTTAATAAGTTCAAGAGCTGTCTAGAAGCTTTCTAAACACGTTTTGTAACATCTAAACTACTTTGTTCAGCTTATATTTGTAGATCTATCTAAGTTTGTGGTTTAAAATCCATATCTTGTATGTTTTGATTCAAATGTGTGGTTAATCATTTCTGTCGTACTGGATTGATATTTTAATGATTTAAAAGAGTTTAAATGCATGTTTAAATGTCTGTATTTTTCTTATTGATGATCTGAAAGAACCAATTTTAAGCTGGCCACTTAAGATTAGCGTTTAAGATAGTTTAAGCATGAGAAATCATCTTAAATTATTTGAAAAATCAATAAGCAATAAGATTTAATCCTTGCATGACCAAATCTGGATTTTTTGTGAAAGTTGGAGTTCTAGAATTAATTTTCTAGAACTCACCTTCTTGAAATTAAAGCCCATTTTCTTGATTTTAAAGCATAACCAAACTTTAAACAAGATTAAATGGAGAAAAAGCAAAGTCTTAACCATAAGTTTGGTTTGATTTTCTGAAGGACTTTAATTAGACATTAAACTTGTTTTAAAACTTGAATAAATCATCAATCATCTAATCCATAGCTCATTTACACATTTGGTAATTTTAAGAATTTTTCAGAAGCAATTGAAAATCGTTTTTGAAGTGTTTAAGCTAAAATAGTCAATTTTAAGCCTTTTTCCAATTTTTAATCAATTTATCTATATTTTCCTAAATAATTATGATTCGATCAACCTGGTAATTAAGTAACTAGGTTCTCGTGGGTTCAACACTCAGAGTCTAAAATAATACTCCACGTTACTACTTTTGTGATAGGTTCACTTGCCTTTAAAATCCGTTCGTTTTAAAGTAAAATCATTTCAAAACACCCGTCATTTTTAAAGTCACCTAACCAACGCAACATCTTCTTCTCTTTTTTTTCCTCTTTTTTCTTTAACCTTTTAGGAACAAGAATAAAAATGAAGCTAGTAATACCATAAGAAGAACTACTTACCTTAGGAGGTGTTTCATCCTCCTTCTTTTCCAAAAACACCTCCTTTTTCTCAATGGACACATCTTGTTCTTGATGTTCTCCACCCTCTAGTGAAAGCACACATATCTTCTCCCTATGTTCTTTCTCTAGTTGTCTATGAATGTTTGAAGAGACTTAGTATTTTAGGCTCACTATCACTTCTGTTAGTTGGCTGATTTGATCTTCCAAGTCTTTCAAGCCACTCATTATTTCCTGTTAGAAATGGAGAGTGCTCGTGGCCAAGTTTTTTACGATCTCCTTTAGTGGCATCCTCTCGGCTTGTGGTGATGATGTTGGAGGTGAACTCATGGGATGACACTGCAACAAACTTTGATAATATGGGGGTAGAGAATTAAATACATATTGATGGATCCCATTTAAAAAGTAAGGATATTCCTTCCACTCCAAATGGTAAATCAGAGTATAAGGATTATACCATCCTTATTCAGCTTCCTGAAAATTTTTAACCCCATAAACATGCTACCTAGCCTGCAAGGAAGGACACATATTAATAGAGTGGTCTGAAAAGGATAAAAAATCACATACCTCAGTGTCTACTGTATCTGTCACTACATGCTTTACTAAAGATGTAATATTTACTACCTATTGTTTCAACCTTAAGATAGCAACAAATTCAAACTCTTCATCATAAGAATTAAGGCAAAAAAATAAAGATTAGAATAAAAAATATGTTAAACATAAGCCATTACTTGAAAAACCTATAAAGCATCAACAACAAAAAATCCAGGATGAAAAAAGCACATAAAAACAAAAAGAAATACAACACAAGAAATAGCCAAAATACGAGTGCTAGCTCCTTGGCAACGGCATCAAAAATTTGATAGGTTTGTCGTTGACCACCCAATAATGAATACCTAACTAACTATGTAGTAAGTTAAGTTATGGTCGATCCCACAGAGAACTAGTTGTGCTTATAAGCTATTCCTAAGATTGCGCTAAAAGAAAATAAAAAGAATTAAAACTCTTGAATACAAAGACACTAGAAAAGATAACAAATGAAAACAAAATAACAAGGATGCAAAACACAAAGTAACAAATAACAATGAAAGAGAACTGGGTAAAAGATATATCCAGGATTTTGGATTTATAATTGATCCTAGAAAATACATAGATTGTGATTAGTTTAAGATGCTAGCCTATAGATCCAAACAAGCTCTTAAATCCTAAATTCCTCAATTTTTAGATAAATCCAACAATTTCTAAAAATATCCCTAGCTATATGGCAACTTAGAATAAGCTCTTTATATTTAATGGCACAATAGCTTGAAGTATTAGGGAATGATTAACCTAAGCCACCATCTCATAAGTTTAGATTGTTTAACTTAGAGAATTGGAATCCTAGACTAGATCAATCAAGTTTACTAACAAATTCAACTAGCCTATTGCCACTTATGGTATTTACTATAGATAATTACGTATCACAAGCCTATACCTAGTAGTTGAACTAGAACTTATACCTAAGATGGTCAATCCTATGCATTAATCCTTAATTCATGTCAATCAACTGGAATTCTAATTTAATATCAATCTAAAACATAATACCCATTTGATTCCTAACCAATTCTCATAATTATTCATCTGTTATTCCTTTAATATCTTCTAACACACAAGAAACCTAAGCTAACATGCTAAAATAAACTCAAAACCTGAACTAAAAATACATAAAATAGAACATAAATGTGAAACACACCAAGTAAATAAAGAGAACAATGCTAAAAATTAAAGGAAACATAACTATATTAATCAAAATCAAAGGATTCCATATATAAATAACAATATCCAAATGAAATCATAAAAAAAAATAAAACGAAATGGAACCACATCAGTAAAAACAAAAAAAAAAACAAGAACACAACAGCTAAACATAAAAACTAAAGAGAAAATCAAAGTAACAAATGAAAACTAATTTGGAAATGAAGAAAAAGAGCAAAAATGGTAGAGGTTGAGAGGAATGAATATGGCTCCCCCTGTTTCTACATTCTCTCGTCCCTTTTATATGCGCTTTTAGGGTTGAGACAAGTGAAAGACACTTCTGCCCTTAATTTTTTTCATTGGCAGCATGACATTGGTCAACCTACTAAAGGCATCAGTCGGCCGAAACATAGAAATTAGTCGACCGACTTAAGCCCTTTGGTCAGCCAAAAAACAAAGAATTGGTCGACCAATATAAGCCATTCAGTCGATTGGTCTTCTGGTCATCCGCAGCTACATCTCTAAGGGCCTTTGCTCTATTTTTACTCCTAACTTGTCCCTTTTGTCATAAGTTGTGTCTTAAAGACCAAACCTACGTGTAAGCTCAAAACAAACATAATTTAGGTAATTAAGCATGAAAATATGGTTAAATTCTCATTGAAATGCATATAAAACTTAAGATAATTTAGCCTTATCAGGTTAAAAGGTGATTACAATAGTGCTGTTAAAGACACAAGTACTCTTTCTAGAAAAGACACCATACTTAATCCTTTTTACATAATTATTCTAATTTAGGGTTAAACCTACAAAATAAACAATAAAACACATAATTTGGACAATTTAACATTGAACTAAGGGTAAACATATAACAAATCATGTCTAAAAATCCTAAAAATTGTACCCTTATCAATTTATCATAGTTGAACTATTACTTATCCTCAAGCAACTTAATTTGTTATTCAATCTCATATAGAAAATAATTATAGGAAAATCATTAGTCTTATCAAATATAATCATTGAAACATCTTCATCAGTCATTCAATCATCAAGGGACATCAAGATGTTATACAACCAATTACTCATGTCAATTTGCAAGTGAATTTAATTTACTTTAGACTTCTTTAAATATTAACTTAATTTACAAAATTCAAATCCATGCATAAATGAATGCACATAAAGTAATATGTTACAACTTTTAAACACATTCACATCGTTTATTTATTTATGCAACTTAACTTTAATTATGAGTTTTTACATCTTGGTTGAGAAGTTACCTAGTATTTTTATGCGAAGGCAAACACCTTATTATGAACACCTATAGTTACTCAACTGAGTCACGTCGTTAACTAATTACTAATACCACTTTTTAAATTTGACATTTTGATTGGTACAGAGCTAGTGGAATGAAATTTAACTTTTTCTTACTTTTTAACAAGAAATATATGTAATTATTAATTAATTATTTTATGATAAAAATGTTCAAAAGAAATTGCAATCATTTATATATATGTAAATTGCACACAGAAAATTACAAAGTGAATCAAATATTGATCTTCCAAATTCATAAATCAAATTAAAGTAGCTTTCACCAATCTTAATCAATCACATAAACATCTCAAACAACCAAAATAACCAAACTCGTATTGAATAATTTCAATAAAATGCGTTTAAAAAAGAAAAATGTTTAGAAACTATTAATTATTGAGAAAATCATGATAAACATTGATATACTTTTAGATTCACAATAATATCAAGTGTAAGAAAATCAAATGCTAGTTCCCTCTCCCATATTTAAAATAAATGATGTGCATATTGAGGTACTTAAGTTTTAAATGAAAAATAACCAAGAATCACACTAAATATTACTACAACACACAATAAGGCAAGTTAACCTATTGTTATGTAATATGGCTACAAGGAATCCAGATGTTGAACTTCAAGGACTACACTATTAGTGAAGTTCTAACTTTATTATCTAGCCTACTTAAGGTTTTTGGATAATTTATTGATTAAAATTAAATTCAATAAAATAGATAAAGGCGAATCTAAAGGCAATCTAATACGATTCAGTTTATAATAACAAAGTTAGAATTTAGGTTATTAATCTCCTTAAGATGCTTTATATTCCTCAACTCACCTGGATTCAATGTGTTTTCCAAATTACCTTAGACTCTAGATTCCTTAAATTAAATCACAATCTCATGAGCACGTCATGGAATTCCTATTTAATTTGATAAACTAAGTGATTGATAACATTATCTCACTTTACCAATTGAATGTGTTACTAAGATCTATGGAACTTACTATTTTGATTGGGCTCATACCTAATCCTGACATCTTATGTAAGCTTATGATTAAGGTCTTCATGCAAGTTGTATTAGCTATGGTTGATCTAATCATACTTTTTATTTGGTTCATCCAAACATTTGAAATAATTTATTGGAAGTTAATATTACATAGTCATAGTCAATCTAAAAACCAATCTAAATTAATATCCATAATTAATTTAAGGAAAATATGAAATATTCACATTCAATCAAAGGAAACAAAGTGTACTATATCTTAGGTTCATAAGAACACAAATCCTATAAGAAGCTTAGCTCCTAAACATTCTAAGAATAACAATAAAAATCATATAAAAAGAGATGGAGTAGAAAGGCTCATATGTGAAGCTATTAAATTCCTTAACTCCTTGATGATGATTGTGCCCAAAACCAATCTTGATCTTAAAACATTGATTTTTTTTATCTAACTTCCCCTTCAATTTTGTGCAAAAATCATTGGAGATGGCTTAGGATTCGTCTTTTGTCACTTGGTAGCTACTAGCTAAGG
Organism: Pinacopodium congolense; assembly: GCA_028565735.1. Classification (NCBI taxonomy): domain Eukaryota; kingdom Viridiplantae; phylum Streptophyta; class Magnoliopsida; order Malpighiales; family Erythroxylaceae; genus Pinacopodium; species Pinacopodium congolense. The sequence goes on along the minus strand of JAOXYD010117288.1, from coordinate 5,435 downwards.
TCTAAAGGTAAAAGGATCACTTAAATAATCTAAAACTAGTTATTTACTAAGGAGGGTCTACTTGGATCACGACTAAGACCATAGATCCTACCCATGATTTCTTCTACACAAATATCATGGCTAGGCTAAGAAAATTACGATAATGATACTGGCTGTGATGCCTTTAGGTTTTGTGCACATCACAATCTTCTCACAATATCACTTCTATTGTTCATCCTTTGGCCATGCAATTTGATATAAAGCTTTCCAATATGATATCCTTACTTCCTAAGTTACTTTTATATCTCTTTAAGTTTGATGCATACTATGGCTCTTGAAAATCCTATAAAAATTCTCAAACATGGATAACATATAAGCAATATCTCATTCAAAGAATTTAACTTAGTATTTATAAGAATCATTTGGATTTTCCTTTAAACTCATCCTAAAAATCACCAAATCATGCCTAAAATATGTATGCTTTAGGAGCTATAAAATAACCCCCACACTTAAGTTGTTGCTTGTACTCAAGTAAAGAATTAGATATCTACTTAAACAACATTGATCTAGAGTTGAGAATTAATTGAGTACAAACAGAAATCAATCCATGTTTTTGATTTAGTTTGCAAATCACAATTCTTTCATGAAAAACTTTTGTTATCCCACACTCAATCATACTTATAGTAACTAGGTAACCTTCAATGCATAATATCAAGTATATGAAGTTTCATATGGATCATCATATAAACTTGTTCAAGGAAATTATTATTAATACAAATCATAACTCAAGTTTTAATTTGGAGCAATTTTGGGGGTTTCACCATATCTTTCGATGTGAGGGTAAATATTTTGTCATGAATGTCCCTGAGCTATCGTTTTGGATTGTTTGTAATGCCATCTAACCTTTTGATGGGAAGGTAAACATTTTATCATGAATACTCTCGGTTACTCATCTAGCTCACAATCACAAATGGCACTAGTTCCACTCGTACACTTTAACCTCTTTATTAGTATGAAGCCAATAGAGTGAAAGTTTTTGCGCACATTACTTAAACATATATGCAATTTTCATTCATTTAAAGTACAACCTATTCCAAATTCATACAATAGTCTATATAATACAACATTAGAAATTCGACATTAAATAGAAGAGTTTCCTAGAATCACATAAAAATAACACAAAATAAAAGAAGAAGAGAAAAAAATTTTGGGTTAGAAAATCATTCTAGAACGTTTCAATTCTTGCAAAATAAAAAACATTGATGAGACTAAAATATTACAGTTAGTTATCAACTCTCAATTTCAATCATTCAAGGTAAGATATTGAAGGCACTCCCATTTGAATTCTAACAAAACAAGTGTGTTAATATATGATAGATCATGCCATATTCAACTTCTCCTTATATTTAAACCAAATTGTCCTTAATTTTGAGGACTAAAACAACGAAGTTCATAAAAAAAAAATAAGAGAGGGAAAGGAGAATGACACTCTCTTAAATGTTGAAGTCTAAGTTGGAGCATGACTATGGTGACATGAAGTGGAATCCATGTGATTTATTGCTTTGAGAAGTTAATGATCCACGCTTGCGATTGAAACCTTAAGATCAATACTAAAGCATAAGTTGTTTGAAAATAGTTAGATCAAGATAAGATAAAACAAAAATCAAAACAAGACTAAAATGGACAAGTTGATCGTGTTGGATTCCTCCTTTTGCTCTATGTTTGCGTAGAATTCTTGAACTAATATGTAAAATTAAGGCCCAATTAATGTTAATACTAGCTCCCAGCCTAAACGTTCGAACTCCATCTCAATTACACGGACCACAAAACACTCCACAATGATGCCATTTTTGCCTATGGGCCTTAAACTAGTCTAAATGCTCTCCTATGGCAAGCAACCTTATTAAAAGCTAGTCACTTCCTTAAAGTTAATGCTTTAAAGAACCTTGGAGACATATAGGCTCAAATTGTTTTAAAAATGGATCAAAACGTTTTGAAAAATGGTTTAAAATGTAGGAATTTTTATGTCACTATTACTAGAATATTTTTACCATTGTTAGAATATTTCACCATAGTTGTGATAATATTAAGCCTTAACAGTGGCATCAAAATGTAAAGAATTAGACTAGGAGCTCAAGCGTATGATTTTTATATCTAAAAGATGAAGGATTTACAGTAAATAGGTTTTGAAAGTTATTGGCAGTTTGCATCTTGATGGCTAGCTGTGGTGGCAAGAACAATGGAGATAAAAGAAGATTTGATGGATGAAAAGGAGTTTTTGAGTGAGAAAAATAAAAAACTTGATATGGGTGAGCTCATTAAATAAATTTCTTTGATTGACCATTTTCTTCTAATGTTAAAATTCTTTTAAATTGAAATGGGAAAAATTTTAAGGAAAGATTTGATGCTATTATTACTAGTTTCTTAGCCATTTTAAATTATGTTTGATGTATTATTTAGATTATTTCACTTACAATAACAAGCCTATAGATAACCATTAGATTTCTACAACACTGGTGATGAGATAATATAGGCATCTTGTGGTAGACTTCTACACTTTGTGGTTGGTTCCTAAGTTCTCATTTATTTGATTCAGATGTTACTTCCTTGTAGTGCAAGACAATGGCAGTTTGATGTCTATGGACTTAGTTTATGTATTTTAGTTTTTCATTACTGGTTATGCCAAGTATAGATTAAACCAAAGATATAGTGGATTGTAAGGAGTTATTACACGTGCAAGGTGACATATTAGTGTGTCTGTTAGACGATAATACATCTTGATGCATATGCTAATGTCGGCAATACAGATTTTGCAATTCGTTGATGCTTATATGGAGACTTAAAAAAACATCGTTAAGCATTGTTGTTAAGGAATGGTGTAGTGAGAGTCTTCATGGTAGCGAGAAGTTGATAAAGAGCATGAAGGAAAAGGCAATAGTTATCATTAATGATTTAGCACATAATCATTGTCATTTCAATATCCTAAGCTTATTAGGGACGATGTTTATTTGTGCAGACATTACAAAAGGAAGACTAACAGATGGTCTCCTGATAGTGAAGCATTGTTTGAAGTCTCAAGTGTGACGATTTTGTTGATGCATAAGGCTCACCCATGAAGATTGACTCTCATGTAAGGTAAGAGACAATTTATGATCTCTTTGTGTTTACGTATTCGTGTTCATGAAAATTAACTATGTTACGATTTATTAATTATGGAGTGGATGGAAAGGTGTAGCAATCGGCGTAAGGTCAAACATGAGTGGCTTAAAAACATGATTAAAATTTTTATACATATGGTAATAATTGCAATGCTTATTTTATAGCTTATTAAGGGTAATGGGAAGATAGAGAAGAGCATGCTTTTAAGGAATGTTGTAGCAGAAGTTAAGGATGGTAAGAAGCACAAAAGGATAGGGAAGGAAGTGATGGTAACTGACTTAATCTTCTTAATATTTAATCATTGCATTTTTTTCATTATCTTCATCTTATAAAGGATGATTGCACATTTAGGAATTAAAGAGGGAAACTTATAGGTTATGCCCTAGTAGTGAATCATTGTTTGTGGTATCCAGTGCACCGATATCATTGATGCACCAGCCTCACATACGAAGATTTACTCTTGTAAAAGGTGAGTGATTTTATATGCTCTTCAAGTGTTTATACATATTTTTTTCTTATCTCAATATTATATAAAAATTTATTAATTATGTAGTGGATGGCAAGATGTAGCTACCTGTGCGAGGTCATAATAAAGTGTGTCAAAAACATGAATATACATGTTTATGCATATACTAATATCTACAATGATAAATTTATAGCTCGTTAATGGTAATGGGAAGATCGAGAAGAGGAGGGTTAAAGATGGTAAGTAGTGAAAAAGGATGGGAAAGGAAGTGGCAGTGACTATCTTAAACTTCTTGGTATGTAATCATTGCATTTTTTTCATTATTTTCAACCTAATAAGGGATGCTTGTTAGTTATAGGAATTGAAGAGGGAAGAATTGTAAGTGGTAGCCTAGTAGTTGAGCATTGTTTGTAATCTCAGATGCATCGATGTCATTGATGCACTAGCCTCGCATATAAAGATTGAATCTCATAAGAAGTGAGAAATTTTATATGATCTTTAAGTGCTTATGTGATTTTATGTGTCATCTCATTATTGTGAAAGAATTTATAATATAGTGGATGGCATGGTAAATTTATCCACATGAGGTTATAAGCAAGCGTGTCACAAACATTGCTATACATGTTTATGTATATTTTAATACCAACAGTGTTTAATTTACAAATCATTAATGGTCATGGAAATAAGTTTAAAGAATAAAATTTTCTTTTTCTCTCAATAGAAGGTTAAAAGCCAATCTCTTTGAAGTACTTTGAAATTTGTGTTATGGTTCTATTATTTCGATAATAAGTTTAACTATACATCTATTTTACTCATTAAAGTCTCAAACTAATTATCTATTTGCTTGTTAATGCAACTTTTCTAGTTAAGGAATTGTTTGGGGCTCCATAAAGGCCCTAGTTAATTCTTTTATGATCGTCACCTGTCAATACTTTTCCAAGGTGACCAATTACAATCTCTATTTCTGTTAATTCAAAAAGGCTAATATTAAGGTTACTAACTCAAACACTATAATGAAACTTCTTGTATAATGAAAAGAATAAGAAAAAGGCTTTCTATCCTTTAGGCTTGTTACTTAATTATGCGAAAGTAAAGCAACAACAATTGTGGAAGAAAATTCCTTTAGATAGCATTGTTGGAAATCCAACTTCATAAATTGCAGGAGCTCATCTATGACTGGGAAATTCTAATTTATTCCCTCATTAAACTCATGTAGAAAATTGCCAACTCGGCATGGGGATAGCCACCAATATTGATGGTTTATTGGTTTTACATCCTCAAAAAATTTGCATTAAAAGTAAGAAGGACGTATATGTGGTATAACACATTAAAAAAAAACCATCCATAAACCACGTTTAAGTAGCTGATAGTTAAATTATGCAAAAACTAAGTTTGAATGGTTGACTGTGCAACTAAGGCATATATTGGGAGAAATATGTAAGGGGTATAAGAAACAAACATCCTTAAATTAATTCAATTAGTTCCTTATATTGCAAGCATGGAACAAAATACGTTACAAATTAAGGATTACATCTTGAAAATCATAACTACTAAAACACAAAACAAGAGCACATTGTGTTTTTTTTAGCATTAAGATCATAAAGCGTGACATAGCTTTGTCTTATCACCATCAACAACTGAGACATGGGAATGTCACATGAACACAAAAACATCATTTAAAAGTTCATTATATATGTTGCTCCCTAACCAAGTTTCTTTACCAAGATTCATTATCCTCTTTATCGACATAATTTATAACTATTATTTCAACTTTTTGACATTTGGAAGAACATTAATCATCCTCTTCCATAGCATGTTTATTCCCTCTTGT